>LZPO01076246.1:71457-86736 GCA_001675575.1 Neotoma lepida
AAAAAAAAAAAAAAAATCTGAGTTGACAGAAACAGCTAGCTGCCTAGACAGTCACCTTAGGTTTTTATTCTTTATTTTTTTATTTTTTTATTTTTTATTTTGGCAACGTTGGGGCATCATCTTCAGCCTACAGGCTTAGCATATCTGACAGATTCATTGGTGAAGCAGGATGTACTCAACGTCTACAACTCAATCCCACATTCGATGCAAGTATCCATGTACCAGATAAACTTGAATTCTGCCAGTGTCCTGTCATGATTCAGGATTTTAAATCCTGGAAATTGCTGGTATTTTTGAATTTGGTTTCCCATTCTTCTCAGCTTGTGGATGGTTTCACCTTGGCATCCCATTCTTCTCGGCTTGTAGGTGGCTTCATCTCCTTTATTAAATGACAGTCTATCATTGAGAGGTCAGACTCCATCAGCCTAGTTCCTACTCCAAGAGTAATTGTTCCAGCTACTGTTCCACAGCACACCAGTAGCCATCGGTAGAATGCCTGTTCAACTGCCTTCGAAGGAAGAGGCACTGTACCTTTTCTGGATTGCAAAGCCACTTCAGCTATGGTGCCATAATGTCTTGGCTTCAGAGGATGCCTGTTGCCAAAGCTGCAACCACACTTGTCTTGGCAAGGATAGGTAGTCCTTTGTTTTGTGTCCTACTTGTCAATTTTGAACAGCATACTGTCAGCAGTCAATGCAAGGGCACTTTCTTGCCCAGTGGCTAACTTTTGCCGCATGAAAGTTAATTCCATATGCAGTATCTTCAATGCCATATCTTCTCTGAAATAAGTTGGTGCTGCCAAGAGCCAACATGTCTCATAGTCATAAAAAAAGAAAAAAATCTAAGTTATTAAAACATTTTAAATGCCATATTCTGTAGGTCTCTGAAAGATTTGAAGATGATCTGTCTATCTAAAATATATCTTTGCTTAACCTTGAAAACACCTAATATGATTACAAGTTGGATTGTAATGACTAATTACTAACTCTCATTTCTCTATCTGCTAATAGTTGAATAACCTACCTCTTATCTATATCCTCTTTTTTTTCAAACAAAAACCTTAAATCTAATCTTCTTTGTTTAGCCTTTTTTTTTGACCATTAACAACTTGTAATTAATCATCTTAAACAATGAAAATTATCCCAAACCCAAAACCCATTGAAAACCACTACCACCCTCTCCACCTCTTGGGGATGTGGGCATAGTGTTCTTAATATTGCTTCCTTCTGTTTGTGGGTGAAGATAATCTTTAGGGGATGCTGAAAAGAAAATTTTTGGGTTAATTGTCAAGTCTGCAGTGGTAGCCATATCATTTGTTATCCAGTCTCTGCATAACACAAAAGTGCAGGGCTTATCTCAAGTCCTCGCTCGAATAATCTGTGAGACTAGATCGTATCAGCTAGCTATCTTGAGATTGTCCTGAGCAGATTGTAGCGCAAAGCTGATCTTTGGGATGTGTTGTCAGCTTAGTGATATTATTATAGTCCATGTGGAATTGTTGTGGGGACCCATCATCATTCTAGAGACTTCAAATTTTTTACCAGGCCTGGTAATGATTCCCTGCAGAAAACTGATAGAGACTCGAACACACACACAAAAAAACATGTGTAGGCAGCTAACTGAAGCCTTTTTTTAGAATTAATTAGTACTCTATATGACTATTAAAAAGTTTAAAATATATATATATATATTTATCAATCTTGCAAATTTTGATATAAAATTCATACTTTAAGAAGAGTTTAAAAATCAGAATAGAACCAAATAGTTGAAATTATTATCAATAGAATAGTCCTTTAATTATTTTGTTTGTTTGTTTGTTTGATATGTTTTCTTCTTTCCCATATCAGATGGCTCTTCTGATATGATACAGAGATTTTGCATTTTCCTTTTAACAAACATGCTTGGGTTTAGAGAAGGAGAGAGCTGTTCTCCAACTCCAAAGCCAGCTTTAATTTTTAATTGAACTGGGATTACATAAAGACCATTTGTGTTAAGTGTCTGTAAAGAAGAGCAGAAACAAACTTTTAGGAAGACTTAGGAAATTTTATATATAATACATCAATTGGCCAATTACTCTTTTTCTTGGGACATTTATTCTGGATGATGTGTCCTTTTTCTTCAGATGTCTCATTTTTCTAGTGATTTTCAGACTCTTTAGCCTTCATTTTGCTGAAAGACAAAAACAAAAACACTTCTCCATGCCTAACTTTGGGGAGGTTTCTTTTTGGCAAGTTATATCTGATTAAATGAAAAGGCATTTGTTAGTGGTAGAAGTTAATTTTAAATTGGATGGTCATGCTGGTTGATGCACTATCACCTCTTCTAATTAAGAGGTCTCTCTTCTTCAAATCGAATGTTTATCAATTTTGATGGTACCCATAGCTTCTTGTCTTCTGAAGAGATAAAAGCAAAACCTCATCCCCAAAGTAACACATATCCTGGTTTCCATTCTGAGGTCAGCACATCCTTAATGTATATAGGCTAAATTAACTCTGTAGTTTTTTCTCTTATAATGTCTCTCTGCAGCTGTTGTTCCTTTCTCATTAGCATTGAGAAAATTCAAAGTTAATAAAGCATTATGTAATCTATTTCTGGGGATTTTTGTTACCCCTTTTTGTTTATTTAGCATATCCTTTAGAGTTTGATTAGATCTTTCTGTGACTGCTTGGCCTGTAGGATTATGTGGTATACCTGAAATATGCTTTATATTATAATAAGCAAAAAACTTTCATTTTAGCAGAGACATATGCTGGAGCATTGTCAGTTTTAATTTGTGCAGGTAATCTCATGATAGCCATAACTTCTAGCAAATGCACAATTACTGAATCAGNTTTCTCAGAACTCAAAGCAGTTGCCCATTGAAATCCTGAATAAGTATCAATAGTGTGGTGTACATATTTCAATTTTCCAAATTCTGCAAAGTGAAACACATCCACCTGCTAGATTTCATTCCTCTGAGTACCTTGTTTCTCTGATCCTCAGATAAATTTTATTGGGGGAAATAGATAAAATACTACCACAAAGGTTTTCAGAAATTAAGACACAAGGCAGATTCTAAGCCATTTTTGGACTTTCAAATACTGATATTTCAGTAACTTCTTGTCACTGCCTAGTTAAAATGAAACCAGGGTAGTAAATCTGGGCTCTAAACAGGCCACAAACTGAAGTGTAAGAATATGACAGCAAATGCAATGGATTCTTTCTTGCTTGTTTTAAGCTAACAAAAGACAAACTCACTGTAATGCATTCAGTGGGGTATCTCCTAGAACAACTCATCCAGAGTTTGGAGCCACATAGAATAGCTTTTAATTAACTGTCCACTTAAAATCAACAGTAATAGAACATATCCCATTTAATTATACTACTTATATTTATTTTTATTATTATTTTTATTTATTATTTATTTTATTTATTATTATTTTTATTATACTTATATTCATATTTATTCCTCAAGTGGATGGAACTCAGTTTTCATGTCATCTCGGACAAAATGCTAATGTCATAACCCCATCATCAATTCTTCAGTGAATGAAGACTCAATATCACTGGTTGTCTGTTATTTTCCCAGTTCACCTTCCTTTACCTCTTCCTGAAATGCATGTTATGCTTTTCTTGAGCTCTGATATCATTAAATTTCTATTTAACCTTTCTTCTGGTGCCTGTGCTGTTCCTTGTCAGAAAAAGTGTTGCACATGAGGCATCCTTAAACTTAGGCCACCTCTGCCAAGGACGGAGGCAACTGTATAGTACTTCAGTAAGAAATGTATGTATAACCAGTACCCCATGGATGGTATTCTCAATGCATGAAAACATCTTCAGTCTTTGAATGTGTTGGTTTATTTGTTGCTAGTTACTAAGTTCACTGCACATGTGTAGCTAAATCATTCTGTGTCTTTTGGATACACCCACTGATCTCTTTGCTCTCTGTATCATCCTTTACTAAGTAGGAATGATGAGCCTGATATTTTATGTTTCCTTCATCTAAGCCACTTAAGCTGTTTGATTTGAAGAAGGAATATATCTTATGCCTTGGAATTAGACCATACTGAATTTGAATATAGAGTGAGTTCCTAACATGTGAGACTTAGGATTAGTGGTTAGTCTCACTAAAACTTAAGATATGACCTCAACAGTACAAATACAGTAATATCAATCACTTTTAATGTCCTTTTGAAGACTGAATGACATAGTGATGGATTCAATGGTGTTCCAATAAATAACACTTAACATGTTAATAACATGAGCACTGTCATTAACATTTCACATTATTACTTTAATTTTGGGATAGACAGTCATGAGGAAAATGAAAGTACACTTGAGTTTTGGTAAAATAATTTTCAAAGAAATGTCTATATTTTAATTTTGAGAATCTGTAAGTCATAAAAATGGCCCATTTTTTAAACTTTATTCTCAATCTGATTAAAAAATTCATTTAAAATATATCTAAAATAAGAATTTAAGAGAAATTATTGAATATTTAAAATATTTTTATATACTGGGGCAACAGTGCTAAAATATTCTATGCCTTAGTGGAAGTTATAGTCTAAAAAGTTTATTGATTTACAGAACATGTATCAGCATGGGACATGTAGATATCATTCTCCAATTAATTATTTAAGACAATAGTTCACATTCCTCATGATGCTGTAATATTGTTTAGGAGATTCTTCTGATATGGTCTGATTTGGCTAGAAAAGATGATGCAGGATGAACTTACTAAATTTTTGAAAGTGGAGAAGAATCCTGAGTAGGCAATAAAGATTACTTGATCAAGGATCTTTTGTTATATAGCATACTTGTCTCATTCCTTACTCATTCTCATGGTTTTGGGGTTCCCATTAAGGAAGAAGATAAAGCTGTCACTGGACCAGGACATTTTCAGTTTCTACCTGCATTTTATTTGTATGTCCAAATCTAAAGTTTTAGGCATACCCACTGCCAGTGTGAAGGCAGGGTGTTTAATCTTCCAAATAATCTGCTGACATCAGACTCAAACCTGGGAGGTCTTAGAGAAGACAATGATCATGGACAGAAAGAGGCAATGTGAGACCACATGGCCCTTAGAACCCCAGTGGTATGAAGTTGTAGGAGGAAAAATAACCCTTTCCTAATAAGGCCATGGTAGTGCACAGTAGCAAAGCAGAGTCAAGTTCCAGTTTGAGGGCAGAAGAAAAGAGATTTTCCAAACTAGTGGGAAAGACCTGGAGAGATTAGGGGATTTTAATAAGAGCTTATTATAATTTACTAAGATTTTGGTTGTTGAGGTGGTGTGCTGAATATCAGACTAGATTACAAATGAGATAATAAGTAATAATAAAAGAGCCCAGTTTATTCTAGTGACTAAGTGGGGAAAAAAAGAGAAAATAAGTGCAATAGGTTAATTAAAACGTAGAAATTACTAGACTTGGCTTCAAAGTTGAACACTCTGCTTTTCTACGACTAGATTCTAAACGAAATAAAGTCATTTGAAATCCAGACAAANTGAATGATTCCATGTTTTTCATACTGTTGGTGAACCTAACTGAGGCATTTGAAGCAATTAGAGCAAAGAGGTGTTCCAGAGAACAATGATGTGTAAGACTTGTCTTCGGTCCACTCCAGAGTATTAGTTTCTATGCTTTAGAAAACACAAGTTCTACAGACTGCTCCCTTCACTATCACTTAACATGTCACATGATCGTCCTCATTGAGGCTCTTGTTTTTTTCTGCTGTGTTTTTTCACTTTCACTGACAAGTAACCTCAGCTTTTGTATTACTTACAGTTACGCAGTAGAAAGTATATATAATTGAGTGGAAATTTCTTCTATATGTGCATAAAAGTATAGATCACTGGTCCTATGATGACTGTCCATAGTCTGCAGAGCTGGAGAAACAGTAGTAACTCAGTATAAAGGGGCAGAAGCCTCACAATAAGAAAGACAAATAAGTGTGTCAAGTGGGAATTTAAAAAGGCAACTGCATGTAGTTAAAAGGAGGTTTATTTTGGGGTAACTTATAGGCAGTAAAGAGGTTGGTTACAGATTATGGGAGAGGTGAGAAGCAGTCCAGTGGGCTTTCTGGAGGACTCCGCTCGGTCCACCATCCAGCAACCAGAACTACCAGGAACCAAGAGAGCCAGCATGGACTGATCTCTGGTCTTAAAGGCTCCCATCTTGGCCCACCCCAGAGGGAAGTCCTAGGTAGGCATGGCAATTACCAGAAGCCTCACTAGGGGTTGTGTTTCCAGGTCAAAGCTGGAACAGCTCCACCCTACAAGTGTGAAAGCTTAAAGGCATCCTTGTGCAAGCCTGTGTTCGAAGGTTGAGAAATCTGGATTCTTAATGTTTATAGGTGACAGCATAGCAGTGTCTGCTTCCCTCATGTGGGTTAAAATGTGCTTTTATCAGCATTCTCTTTCCATTCCACCAGGATCCCAGCCCTCAGGATGATGCTACTTTTGTTTATGTTGAACTTCTTTCTCCACATCACTGTATTATAATCAGTCTTCTGTAGAAATGCTGCCATACACACACCTACAGTATTGCTTTGCCAATTTTCCAGGCATCTCTAAATCTAGTCAACAACCACATGAGCCATCATTTGTTTTGTTTTGTTATAAAATATTTAATTTTGTAGGTTACAAATTTATTTTTTCTTAAGCTAATCCTGATGAACACACACACATACACACACACATACACACACACACACACACACACACACACACACACACACACACACACACGATGGTGATGACTTTCTGAGTCCTGTGGATGTAGACAGGGAATGTACTATAAGAGTGGGCATAGGCAGCAGGTATTACCAGAATCATAAAGTTTTGCTAAAGATACACACAGGAAAGTAGAAATATATGGCACATTCAGACATCCAGAGTACAATGACATATTATAAAAATCAAAATGCTTCTTTTGAACAACAAACTAGTCATCCTAGCCAGATATTTTATGTATAGGTAAAATACCACAAGATTTTCATGGATTTATTTTTCTCTAAATTAGGTACAGTTTTTTGAATATTCTTATACTACCCTGATAAATGAACCACAATCTGTTATCTACGAATGCAGCTCAAACCTCTTGTACTTATTTGTATTCATAAATTGCCAGTTTATTATTGTATCTGATTAAATAAACTTTTATTTAAAAGTTTTGTTGCTACTTTTAAATATCTTATAGGAAATGACCTAGACACTGGAGAACAAACATTTGAGAAGAGTTTATTTTTACCTTATCTGTACATTTTACAATTTCAAACTCTTTATCTCCATGAGTTCTCATTTGTAGTCTGTCATTATCCAGAAGACTCCCCATACCCTTGATCAAGAGGAGAAAGGTTAAGCTTCACTTCTAAAACAGAACCTGAGAGAACTTGATAAAAGACAAGTAAAGTCAGGGATCATTAATCACTATCACACAAGAAAAATTGAAAAAAAAATCAGAAATGCAGCATTGTTATTTGGAAACTTTCTTTTTCTTCTTTACTTTTACTTTACTTTAACTTGAATAAGTTAAAGCATCTGGGAAGACAATTTCTGAGTTAGTAAAGGCTTATGTAATACAAAATTGTGTTTAAATGTAATAAAATTTATATTTAAAATATAGTTTCAAGTGCAATGATTTTTAAAATAGTATTTCATTAATAAGCAGTGGCAAGTTATTTTTGGTAAGTGAGAGAAGACTAATGCCTTGAAAATATAGAATTTTCTTACATTCTTCCAGATATTTTTATATTAATTATCTGCATTTGAAAATGAGCAGTGTTTCCTTGTCTGTTAAGGCTTTGGGAGAAACATTGAGCTTCATTGTCATAAATGTCAATGAAGGAAGTGATGGGCTCTATGGAGTTAATAATTAGGAAAAGATGAGGATATGATTGGGATAAAAAGAAAAGAGCCGTGTGTGTGTGTGTGTGTGTGTGTGTGTGTGTGTGTGTGTGGTGTTTTACAGAAAAAGCAAGATTGACAGTAAAAGAGAATTTTTTTTTTTTACTTATTCTTCTTAAGTAAGGAACTAGACCAGAGAACAACCTTAAAGAACAAGATCCTACTTCAGCCTTTTTTGTACAACTATGAAATGTTCAGATTGTTCTAATGATGAATGGGTTATGAATATAGCATGATACTATTAGGAATCATTTTACCGACTTTCTTTTTCCTAGTCATGTTTGGTTCTATCCCAAGTCTCTGGGCTGTCCTCCTTCTGGTTTCTGTCCATCCAGGCAGTGTCAAGTATGGGATCCCTCTCATGGTGTGAGCCTCAAGTTGGACCAGACATTCATTGGCAACTCCTACCAGTTCTGTAGTGTCTTTACCTCAGTACATCTTGCAGGAAGGACAACTTGTATGTCAAAGGTTTTGTGGCTGAGTTGCTGTCCAAGTCATATCACTGAAAGCCTTGTCTAGTTATAGAAGATGGCCAATTCAGGCTCTATATCCTCCATTACAAGGAGTTTTCACTAGGTTCACTCTTGTGGATTCAAAAGAGAAAGATTTAGGTAGAGTAGTAAGGGAAATAACTCCTATGCTATATATCTGGTTCTGAGGAATTTGTAAAGTGGGAATGTTGTGAATGTGAAGTTGTTAGTACCATGGTTGTGGGTGTGTTTGTTTACTCATGCAAACTATGTGAAACAAGAACTGGGAAAATGGAATAAATTTATACACAAATAAGAATATCTATATGTAATAGAAATTGAATCCAAGACATTAAGTGGAAAACCACTATATTATACAAGACAATGAACAAGAAATATTGAGCATAATTTTGTGCAGTTGTAAAAAGAGTGATTTTTTATTAGTAAGGAATAAGTGTGACTATCCCTTTACAAGTGAAGATTTCAGAACTCCACATCTTATTCCTTGAATGTCTCTAGCATTTCATTATACTGCCTATATATATTCCAATCATCCACTTGATATCTCAGGTTAGTATTGGTACCTACAGTATGCATCCTAGTGCATAAAAAATGCTGAACACAGACTTCTACTGTTACTTTGCTAGTTCAAGTCCTGTTATTTACACAAGTATTTTAAAGGCTATAAAAATCCTTTTTTTATTGTTCATGGAATGTAAATGCTATTCTTATTATTTGGTATCATTTTGTTAACTGCTTTCATTTTTAAATATCAATGAAATAATTATTTTCACCAATGTTAATAAGAATTTACAAAATAGAATTAGAAACTGAAAACAGAATTAAAGCACTCCATAATTTCCTTAAATTCTTTTCAAATTGAACATTTGCTTCCATTAAATGTAGAAAAATGATCTTGAAGCCTAAATTGGGGAAATAATCCCTTATTTTAATAAACATTTTTAAGTACAAGGTTTACAAGGGTAAAGGGTAAAAATAACCATTTTTGCTATACCAAAGTTAATTATTTCTAAAACAANGAGTTCCATAGACAAATATTACAGATAATTGCAGAAAATATGATTTCAATGTCTAAAATTTACAAGACATTCATATATATGTACATATAGAGAGACAGAGACAGAGAGAAAGACAGAGAGACAGAGAGAGGAGGGCTAAGAGAAAAACAAATGAGGTGAATAAGAAGTTAGAGGATGGAAAGCTTAAACAGTTAATAAAACCTTGCTTCAACTCATTAAAAATACACAGCGGACAAAGAAATGGAGGTTAGGTCATTTGAAAAATTGCTTCATCACCAATATTGAAAAGCTAAATATTAATAAGTATTTTTATAATTGAGGATAGATAGTCATACACTGAGAAAAGTATATGGGTGGGATTCCCTGATTCCACCTGACTGAATTTCATGAAATTACAAATATATATCCTGTAAGGTCCTGCTGTGCTCCTGGGTTCTTAACTTAGAGATGATCTCCACAGTCCTTAGGAGCCTAGAGAAGGATGTTCCCTGTACCACTGTGGTCACTGGGACACGGAGGCTGTTTTACATGTTGGTAGATGCTTTGTTACCTCGAGGAAATACCTCGTCAAAATAACTTGCTGGATAGAATATTGTTTTAGGTTAATATTTTGTTCATAGTGGAGGGTGGGTGTAAATGAGTCAAGTAGCTCATGTCATGTCAGCCACAAAACAGAGAGAAGAACAATCCACTCTCTCTTTTATTCTATACAGGTCATTACTTTGTTGGATGGTATCATCCACGCTCAAGAAAGCCTGTATAATTTCAGTCATCAAATATTACAGTAAAGAGATGAGATTTTGTCATGTCATATACTTTTGTGCTAGAACACAAAAGTTAATTCATAAAGCAAATACTTTTGCAAATATTGGTGAGTAGGAAAAAGTAACAGAAATAGACTTATAAAACAGTGACAATTATGTAAACTCAAAGACAGGCTTTCTCCTCCACTATAGTCTTTATGTATTAAAGTATCTATTCACATATAAGGAATCATAGTTAATACATTTTTGCAGGTACTGATGGAGAGGTATGATCTTAGTAGGGTTAAGGGGAAATGAGAAAAGTAGGGCTGAAATAAATACAACAAAAATGGCAAATTAATATATTTGATAGACTCGTCACATATAAAATGCTATAACTGAAAAGTGTGTAGCTTGCCCTCAGAATCAAATACTTCAGATTTAAAAGTATTTGCCTTAATATCAGACCAAACTTTAATAAAAAATAGTCACAAAAGTATAAATTATGCTATTGTGCTGGATAGTTTTATGCCATCTCAACACAAACTTAAAGTCATCTGAGAGGAGGGAGCCTCAATTAAGAAATTGCCTCCATAAGATCAGACTGTACGCAAGCCTGTAATGCATTTTGTTAATTAGTTTGATGAGGGAGGTTCCAGCCCATTGTCGGTAATGCCATCTCTGGTCTATTGGGCCTGAGTTCTTTAAGAAATCAGACTGAGCAAGCTATGGGGAGCAAGCCCGTAAGTAGCACCCCTCTGTGGCCTATATATCAGCTCCTGCCTCCAGGTTCCTGCCCAGTGAAAATTCCTATCCTTACTGCTTTTGATGATGCTTTGGAATGAAATAAACCCTTTCTTCCCCAAGCTGCTTTTGGTCATAGTGTTTTATCACAGCAGTAGTAACTCTAACCAAGGGCTAGTTGGTACCATAAGTGGGGCATTGCTGTGACAGACCTGACCAAGTTTTGGGGAGGATTGTGGAAGGCCTTTGGAACTTTGGTCAAGAAAAAACATTGAGTATTGAGAGATCAATGCGCTGTTTTGTCAGAGCTTTGAAAATAAAATGTTGAGAACAGTTCAGAGTATAGAGGCCTGGAGACCTGGCTTGTGAAATTATAGAGGGAAGCAAAAACTCTACTGGGCTATTTGTGTGAAGTATCTGAGGTGTCTGGTCAGTTGGAACTGAAGAATCATCTGTGATTAGCAAGAGACCAGACCACTAAAGAGAAACCTTTATTTGTGTGTGTGTGTGTGTGTGTGTGTGTGTGTGTGTGTGTGTGTGTGTGTGTGTGTGTGTGTGTGTTTCTAGACAGGGTTTCTCTGTATTGTCCTGGCTATCTGGAACTAACTCTGTAGACCAGGCTGGCCTCGAACTCAGCAATCTGCCTGCCTCTCCCTCCTAAGTGCTGGGATTAAATGCATGTGCCATCACCTCCTGGCATAAGACCTTTGTTTTACAGGGACAGTTGATGCTCATTAGCTACAGCTGAAAAATTAGTGGTGATTAAGAAGAGACCATTATCATTGAGGTGAAATCTTTTGGGAAGTGTTTCCTAACAGTCAGAACATAGAAACTGTACTCCTGAAGTGGCCACACTTGTACCTTGTACTGGCAGCCAACCTTGGAATTTTGAGTGTTACCCAGGTGGTACTGGTTTTGAAGGCATGAAGATGGTCATGGAGAGCAACTAAAGCATGTCACTGTGAGAGAACATGAAAGGCACTGCTGAAGGCAAAGCCTCAATAGCATTTGAAGGCTCAGGACTGAAGGGGTCATGCAGAAAAGTTGAGGTTTAGTGCCACAAAAAGAGCCCAGGAGAGGCTGTTGGTGAAAGTGCAGCCCAGCAGCAGCAGAGCACTACTGTCTACTAAACAGCAGTTTTAGAGATGCCAATACCATATATAACCTCTAGGAATAGTAGCAGGTATGAAGTGGAGCAAGTTAGAGGCTACATGACAGGCTGTGAGTGCTTCAGAGGGTACAGCCAAAGATGTCACCCAAGCCCCTTGGAGGAGCCCAGAAAATCATGAGTATATCCCAGATAAGTGGACGTTGAGTTACTTACACTGTTAGAGTTTGGTTTTTCTTTGTTGAGGTTGTGATTGTGCCCTTTTTCTTCTCTCTTGAAGAATGTATTTAACTTAATTTTGAATTTTACAGAAGCCCACAACTGAAAGGCTTTGAACTTTTAAGAGATTTTGGATTATTAAAGAGATTGGACATTTTAAGGAGGCTAAACTTTTAATGTATTTGAATTCATAAACATTGTGGGACTTTTCAAGTAATTTATGTTTTTAATGTGAGATTTTTCTTGTAGGACTTTTCAAGTTATTTATGTTTTTAATGTGAGATATTGGGGAAGGATGAGAAAGAAAATGTTGCGACTTAATGGCAATGTGTTTGTGTGTCAAGTTGACAAGTGTGACAATTGTGCAGGAGAGTTTTGTGTCAACTTCACATAAACTAAAGTCACCTGAGAGGAGGGAACCTCAATTAAGAAAATGCCTCTATAAAATGAGGCTGTAGGCACACCTGTAAGGCATTTTCTTAGTGATTCATGGGGGAATACCCAGCGGACTATGGGTGGTGCCATCCATAGGCTGGAGGTCCTGGGTTCTATAAAAAGCAAGCTGAGGAAGCCGTGGAGAACAAACCAGTAAGCAACACCACTCCATGGGTGCCTGTGTGAGTTCCTGCCTCTATTGCTTTTGATAATGTATTGCTATATGGAATCGTGAGCACAATAAAACCTTTCCTCCTGAAGGCTAAGACACCTATAAACTGTAGATTTCAAATAACTTCAAAAAATAATTATATTTCCAAATGTAACAATTTTCTGTTATATTGTTATATATCATGCTACATCAGGAATTCACAAACAAAATGATTTAAGTTATAAGTCTATTACAAGGAATGCTTATATCAGTGTATGTACTTCCCAACAAAGTATGAATAGTACAAACTTTCATTCTGTACTAAATGACCAACAATAGCCAAATAATGTAGTACAAAATACAGTTGGAATGCAAGTGAAATTGCAAGGACATGTACATTTCATCAAAGATATTGGAATATATGATTATTTCTCCTCATCCCCTTCAACTCTTTGTCTCTCTGTCTCTGTCTCTCTCTTCCTCTCTCTCACTGTGTGTGTGTGTGCTTGCTTTTTTATCTCTGTCTTCTGGAAAGATAATAGAGTTCACACACATTCATTTAGGCTGCAATCAATATTTATTGTTAATACTCCTTTTATTTTGTTTCTAAAGCATTCCAGTACTCAGTATAATGAGATTTTAAGTACTGGCCTAAGGCAGTACAGATTTGTCATAAATAAGAAATTAGCGCCTGTGAAAAGAGCAGCACATTAACATGCATCAGGTGACTGATCAGTTTTTCTTAAGCTGGATAAAATGTTAGTCTCACATTATCACACATTTTGTGCTATTTACCATTTTCAAGTGCTCACTTCCATAGCACATATACTAAATTAGAAGGATACAGAGAAGATGAGCATGACCCCTCTGAAAGGATGACATGCAAATTCATGAAATATTCTATCCTTTTTTCAGAATATGTTATATGAAAAAAACATTTTTAATTAAAAAAAATTAAAATTTCAAAATTTACTATTGGCCAATGCACACAGAGGCCAAATCTCTATGGTTCTGAAGGCCTTTATAATCTAACCCTTAATGAATTTCTAGACTTCCCTAAAGGTCAAATACAAAAGAAGTGCTACATGAGCCAAGGAGAGAATGCCAGGTAATAGCTGCCCTGGCTTTGCTGTCCTTCTTTTCTCAGGGTTTGCATTTTGTGTTAGTTATTTTTACTTGTTTTTTCTTTTCCTTACTCTTACAAATCCTATCACTTCTCAGTGAGTAAACAGAACTATGAATCCAGTGTGAAGAATCTATCCACTGACAAAAACAGAGCCCTCAGAATCCAATCATATCCCTAAAACTTCCCAGTTGGCATTCAACCTCTGAAATCTGAGGCCCCGTGGGGTATTTTATATTCAAACCCTGACACATTTGTACTGTGGGAAACAACTTTAAAATGTGGAAGGGCTTGTTTTAGCATAGAGTTTTCAAGGTTGCAGCAGAAGGATCCCCTGATTCAAGCCCATGTGAATGAAGAACATAATGACTAAAGGAGTTTGTGGCAGAGGAAAGTGTTCCCTTACCTCATGGAAGGTATCAGAAAGTAGAGAAATGTGACAGAAGGGGTCTAGAATGGGTTCATCATTCCTTGACATGACTCCAGTGACCTATTTACTGTAAGTAGACTGTATCTCATATTTCCTATCACTTCTTAGTCAGGTTACAAAATTAAAGATCCAATAAGCAAACTGCCCACTGATTAGAACAGAGCCCTCAGAACCCANCACATCCCTGAAACTCCTCAGTTGGCATCCAAGCTGTCAATTCTTGGCCCCTGTGGTACAGTCCACATTCAAATTCTAAATCATTTGAATTATCTGAGAGGAGCTTAAAGTGATGACCTCAGATCTCCATGCATTTCTTCTCTGGATCACCAAGAGTAGAACACATGTGGAAAGCACAGCAGATAACCACTGGATGTCTAGAGTGGTATCTCAGAAACACCCTGGATGGACCTGCTCTATGGAGGAGAGACAGCCATTTTGCATGTTGGCTCTACTTGTAGCAGCTCAAGGCAGTCTGTGTCTCATATCCAAACAAGAGAACTGAAAAGACAGAGCCCTCCCCACCTTGTTTTCTCAAACTAAATTAGATGGAAGCTTGGATAAGGGAGGTAAAGTTTTTCCACTAATAGAAGAAAAAGATTTGGTAGTGGCTGTTATTAGATTTTACAGAGCCAGTAAAATAATTCTGTTATATAACAAATGTTTAGAACAGGTATGAAAAATATCTGACAGTTCCCTTAGAACCAAGATGAATGGGGTGGGGTGCATATGAAGCTCTAGAACACTATTGTTTGCTTCTCCACCTCCTTCACAAAGTATCACCTAGGACATAGAACTTCCCCTCTCTTTACTCTTTGACCCTAAACTGTTCCTCAGTTTAGTGAACATTCGTATATGCTAAAATGTCATGAAAAAGTTTCTGCACTGATTTTTTTAAAAGTTCACATTTTCAATTCAAATGTCATGATTATGTTTT
>LZPO01076247.1:11633-23523 GCA_001675575.1 Neotoma lepida
TCTCTCTCTCTCTCTCTGGCTTTTTATGAGACAGGGTCTTACCATGTAGCCCTGGCTGACCTGGAAATCACTATGTAGATCAGGCTGGCCTTGAACTCAGAAAACCACCTGCCTCTGCCTCTTGAGTGTTGGAATTAAAGGCAGATGCCATACCTGGCTAAAATGCAATAAAATCTTTTTATATAACAAAATTTCTGACATTTCAAGTTTCTTTTGAAGCTCAACTAAAAAGCCATGCACAATACTAGGAGGTGGAAATATCCAACACACAAAACTGTGGCGCTGAAAACTTTACCTCAGCTACACAATTCCCAGCATCCCTGTAAGTAGTCAGTCACCATTCTAATCTTTACTAACTTCCAAGCTTCTTTCACATTTGTTGACAAACATGTTTATGAGGATCCTGAGATCCTGAGAAATCTTAAACTTTGTTTAATTTCTTGTGCTATTCTATTACAGGGTTAATTCTAATTAACAAAATAGTAATTCTAATTAACAAAATGACAAAAAATATAATGAAGCTGGGCAATGGTGGCACACACCTCTAATCCAAGCACTTATGAGGCAGAGGCAAGCAGATCTCTGAGTTCAAGGCCAGCCTGGTCTACAGAGAGAGTTCCAGGACAGCCAGAGATACATAGTGAGACCCTGTCTCAAAAAACCAAAAAAAAAGTATAATGAAATAATAAATACATGTGAATGCCTCACAAACAAAAGATATGCCACACTACTTTTATAAAACCCTAAGTCAGGTCCATTTAAACCAATTTGTCACTCAACTATACTTTAGTCAAAAAGCTCCCAAGTCAGTTAAGTTACAACTCAAGAGTTATAAAAATAAGACAAAAGAGAGGCAGTCAAAAAGTAGCAAGCATTTACCTGCTAACGGTGCCATGAGTGTATCATGAATGTCTAGCCCAACTTCTTTTTTTTAAATGTGTATGAATATTTTGCTTATATGTATATATGTCTAGGCACCTTATATGTATATATGTGCCTGATGCCAGAGAGAACATGGATTCCCCAGAAATGGAGTTACATATGGTTAAGAGCTGCCATGTGGGTGTTGGGAACCAAACCCTCTATAAGAGTAGCCAGTACTCCCAACTGCTGAGCCATCTCTCCAGCACCCTCCACCCCAATTTCTTGATAATTAAAATGTTTGGCATCCCACATTGAAACATTTTATAGTTGTTTCTAAAAGGACAAAGTTTTAAGCTAACAACATTTTGTAAAAATTTTTGTGTATGTGTTTGTGGGGTGTGTGTGTGTGTGTGTGTGTATGTGTGTGTGAGAGAGAGAGAGACAGAAACAGACAGACAGACAGACAGAGAGACAGAGAGACAGACAGAATATACGCTATGTGAGTGCAGGTGCCCAAAGAGGCCAGAAGAGAGCATGAGATCCTTGGAGCTGGGGTTGCAAGTAGTTGTGTGCAGCCTGACATGAAGGTTGACTGACATGACTGCTGAGCTCTCTCCAGCCCTTAAACTAAAAATTCTTAAAGACAGTATGTATCTCCTCTAGACTTAGGACTTGGAACTAGAGTCTGAAAGCAATTAAAAAGGTTCATCGTCATGACAGTAACTCGGTGGGAGGAAGAAATCTTTTGTCAAATTGCTGTCAAGGTCCACCTTCCTAAGTGTCACTGGAGCCAGCAGTGCCATGGGCGATGGCTGCTTTCTTTAGCACGGAAGCAGCACCCCAGCAGCATCTCCCACAGTCTGCCTAAAACTATAGACACAATTCATTGCTAGTTATTTCTGACTTTTACTTGAAATTTTTTTTAATGCTGAATTTTTTACTGCACCCTAAGTCTATGTCTTCACTTTCTTCTGGGATATCTCTATTTTGTGTGTGTGTGTGTGTGTGTGTGCTACTTCCTCTTCTAGCTTAAGAACAACTTGATCCTCTTCAGTGATCATCAAGGTGATGTGGCAAGGGGAGCCCCCCAAATAGGTCAATCTTGACCCTAAGCTCTGTAAGTCCACTGGCACATCTTGGGTGATTTGTTCACTGGATATACTCAGTAACTGAGAATCTACATGTAAATTCAAGAGTTAAGCATTACTCTCTGCATTTTAAATGTGCTGCTGATGCTGTGACTGGACCCACTATCTGGCCTGGACATACATGTTAGTACCAGCATGGTAACAACTCAATGGTACACATGGCTTTTATAAAGTGGCATCTTCCTGGTACCTGTAGCTTCCCAGATATGCATAACCTTGATGGCGTGGGCAATTTCATGGGTGTTCATTCTTGAATACCAAAACTTTAACCTCTTGATGTGCATTTTATAAGGTTTTATCATCAAGCCATTTTCATACAAGTCATTTATGGGAAAAACTAGGGGTAAACTTAAAGGTTACTAACTTTATATTTAAACACAAACCCTTGATTCAAAGCCCTCAAAAACCAGAACCTCAGTCCAATTTACTGTCTTTGTGATCTGCTCATCTAACATGTTTTTAATTCTGAAAGAAATGGAGTTCAATTTTATAACCAACAGCAAGTTACATTAGTGCATGTCTATAGCCAAGTACCTTCAAAACAGTGATAAAAGTTTGCATGTAAGTTTAAAAGATTGCCCCCTTTCCCCCCTCCAAAAAAAGAACCCTCTTCAAACTGGTAAAACAATGTTAAGTAGTTTGAAATCCTGGGGGGTGGGGGAGGCAGACATTATTAGCAGGAGGTCTACAGTAGCTACAATTTTATCTGAGCTACATACAGAATTCACAACAAAGATTTCCTCTGAAGGAAAACTTCAGTGGCCTACAAATATGCCCAAAAGTAGCTGCTTTAAACACTATATTCTCAGATGTCAATCACAATTATAGGCTTTTTATTTAATTAATAGTCACTGCTCCTTTTCAAATTATTTTGTCATTTTTTTTCATTTAGTGCACTAGCCTCAGGCTACAATGGTGGTAACTAAGACAAGGCCCTTATAGTCTAAAACAGCGTTTTTCACAGATTTTCATTTTAAACCAAAGAGTCAAATGATTAGAGAAACTCTTTTTTCTCAATATTCCCAGAATGGCATGTGACTAACACCATTTTTCACACATAGGGAAAAAGTTAGTTCACAACACAAAATGCATGCTTTAGCCTTAGGGCTTGCTTCTCTCCCCAAATGCTTGTTGAAAAGGGCTGCTATAAGTGGAAAAAAGAGAACCATTAAATAACCAACTTTAAGTATAAAGTGTGTTTTATCAATTACAATAATTAATTGGGAAGATAGGCAGCTTGCATTAACTCAGAATCCAGAAAAGGCATGAGTCACATAAACATCCATTAAAGTTAGTAGTATGCTAATATGAGACCAAAAAAAAGAAAAACAACAACAAAAATATTGCCTAGAGCAGTATCGGAGTCTCAACTTGTCGGTCTCAACCCCTTTTGGTGTCAAACAACCCTTTCACAGGGGTTGCCAAAGACTATTGGAAAACACAGAATTGTATTCACTTTAAGATTCATAACAGTAGCAAAAATACAGTTATGAAGTAGCAACAAAAATAATTTTATGGTTGGAGGGGTCACCATGACATGGGGAACTGTATTAAAAGGGCTGCAGCATTAGGAAGGTCGAGAATCACTGGGCTAGAGTCAAATACTGACTACATAACTTAGCATGAGCATTGCCTTAGGTTTTAAACTTCATATGCAAAATGAGGACCGAAAAAAAGCCCAAATACTTTGGGGCTTGAGTATTATGTGAGATGCTAACTTTAAGAATACACAACAGGGGCTGGAGAGATAGCTCAGCGGGTAAGGGCACCGGCTGCTCTTCCAGAGGACCTGGGTTCAATTCTCAGCACCCACATGACAGCTCACAACTGTCTGTAACGCCAAGATCTGGCTCCCTCACACAGACATTCATGAAGGCAAAACACCAATGCAAATAAAATAAAAATAAATTAATTTTAAAAAAGAACACACAATGGCCAGGCTTCCCATTTATCATGGCTCCTTGAGTCATTATTCCTGTATCTCACTTACAAATCTTTCAAGGCCCTGGGAAAACAATGAGAAAGATGAGGACTATGCCACCAATAGCCATGATCCACACAGAAAAAGAAAAGGGTTACAGAAAAATATAAAACAACAAAAATAAAACCATTAAGTAGGCATGGCAGAGCATAGCTGTAGTACCAGCACTTGGGAAGCTGAGGAAGAAGAAAGCCATGATTTTGAAGACAGTCTGCGCTACACAGTGAGACCCTGCTCAGAACAAAAACAACAAAATTCATACCCAATTTTCGAAGAATTCGTTTGCATTCATCCCTGCTGAGATCCAAAAGGGTTGGCCACACAACAGGCATTGCTGCTTCTGTTTGGTAGCCCCAAAGAGCTTGTCCTCCCTATCAGAAGAAAAACAAAACAAATCACCAAAGTATATGCAATAGGCCACTCACTTGGAGATCCATCCACAGGCTATGAAGTAAAACTGAAGATACCTCATAACCTTCTTTCATCATCACCATGCTTTCCAGTTTCTGACAATCAAACCACCATTTGAGAGCGCACTGATCCAGCTCATATTAACAGTTAAAGAGCACGAGTTTTAGAGCCAAACACTTGGTTCCAGTTCCAGCTTTTCAACAAAATTAGTTGTTTCATCCTGGTGAACTGGCCTGTCTGAACCCAATTTGTACACGTTTATGGAAAAAAAAAAGTAATCCCACCCAGTTTGTTGTTAGTATTAGAAAACAGGGCATGTCAACTTCTTTTATAGTGGCTGGCATATAACCTGCCAAACAGATTCTACCACCTGTGCAACCTTAGACAAGTGACTTGACCTCTGCCAGTTTCCTTAATAAGAAGTTATGAGATAAAATAAGCAAAGGGAAGAGCATGTTATTTGGGTAAATGGAACTTAATAAAGAACCTTTCTCAAGTTCTGGCAGTAAAATAATTATGAATCCACAAGTTACCCAAAGTTCAGATGCCTGGAATTTCGCACTGAGAATTCCCTAGTTTGGAGGACAAAAAGACACAGAACCGGTAGTTCACACACTGCTGTCTGAGCACACAGGAGACCTTCCTTAAACATCTGTTAAACTGATAAATGGATTGTTAGCAGGAGAGTAGAGTGAATGAATGAATGAGCCTGCTTAACATTCAAACATAAACCCATATAACTCTTCTATTGCGTTCCAGGCTCTGGGCTGCTAACTCCAACTCTTAGCCTCAAGTGGAGCCCCCTTCCCCCTATTTCCCATCGTCCTCTGAGCTCAGNACCAACGCTGAGCAAGCCGACCTGGACGGCGCGCCCCAGCTGGCAGGATGACATAAAGAAAGGGGGTGGAGAGGAGGAAGGGGCAGAGCCAAAGGAATCCGTTCGCTCCCCAAGCCAGTCCCCGCCTCCCGATAGGATCTCGGAGGCGGCCGGCGACCGCCCGAATCAGGCACCACGTCACGGCATCCCAAAGCATCCCCTCCAGCGAAGCCCACGGCGGGGCCGCACAGCGAAGGAAAGCCGGGCGGCGGCAGCCGGAGCGNGCTCCGGGGACCGGGGTCGCAACGACTCGGTGCCCCGCTCAAGTGTCAGCGGGCAGCCCGCCCCGCCCCCTCTCCAAACACGCACTCCCTCACGGCACCACAACAAGAGCAGCCCGCCCGGCTCCTCGCCGGCGCGGCTCGGCGCCGTCCCAATGTCAAGCCCGCGCCCCCGTGGCCAGCAGCGGGTCTCGGGAACCCTGGCCAGCGTCCGCGCCTCGCGCTCTCCGCAGTGGAGAGAATAACGGAGGAAAAGCAGGGATGCGGACAGCCAGCCGGACGGCCCGGATTCACCCCGGGGTTCCTAGACCTCCACCTCCGGTGTCCCATCACCAGGCGTGCCGGAGTCCCCCTCAGTCCGCTTGAGGGAGCCCCGCGATCCCGTTAGGAAACAACGGAGGATGGGGCTGAGCGCCCCAAGCCGGGCTCCCCGTGACTGGCTCAGCGCCCCCGTACCCTGGATAACCTGCCAGCTCTTCCCAGGACCCTGCCTAAGAGACACCCACCTGCCCGGCCTTTCGGGGCTCATCTAAAAGGCTCCTCCGCCAAGACTAGGGGACACCAGGAATTAGGTTTGTTTGCGGTGCCTCAGAAGGGGCAAGATGGCGACAGAGGCCAGAGCGCAGGCGCAGGCGCGCGCGGCTCGTCGGGAGGTGTAGTTCGCCTTTCCCGCCTTTTGCGAAACGAGCTCTCAAAAGCCTCCATTCGTCCTGTCCTTTTTCCACCGCGTTCTGAAAGGAAAGGACGGGCGTCGCGGGGGCCTACTGGGAGTTGTAGTCCGAGCTCAACCTCTGTCCTCTTTCTCTCGCTGCTTGCCGGTCGCGTACGCAAGGAAGTCTGGGAGTGTAGTTCCTTTTGGCTCCTACATTACCCTCCAGTCTAGCTTCGCGCGCCTAGCCTCCCGGCCTTTCCCAGCCAATCGGCTGCTCTTTGAGCGAAACGTGTGGCGTCACACGTACCGGTCAAAATGGCGTCGGTAATTGGAGCTGAGCTTCGACCTTTGCTCTGGCGAGGTTAGGGATGGAAAGAGCGCCGCTTGGTACCTGATGAATGGTTGAGGATCAAGATCGGGTTTCTCAGACTCTTTGGAGCGATTATCAGCGTCCTTCCACCACCCAGACGACAACTCAAGAGAGATTATTCGCGCTACGAGAACGGAGAGTGAGGACCTCACGGTGGCCCGTACCCGCTTCTCGGGGTTAACGAGTTGCAAGTGGAGGAAGGGAATCCGAGCGTTCTCGGCTTGGGGTTACGCCATGTGCGAAATAGGAAAGATAGTGATGTTTTGTGCTATATCTGCCAAAGGGAAGAAGGGATTTACTTGTGGCACTACGACATGGTAGGTTCACCCTCAGCCCTTGTTATTATTTAAACACANCATGTTGTGGAAGTCTTGTCTCCCTATTTTACAGATGGAAAGGGGCGCAATATAGTGTTACAGTGATCCGAAAAATCAAAGTTAGTTTCTAGTATTGTAAATTCCATCAAATTTTGTGGTGACCTCTAAATGTAGAACTCGGGTAACATCGGATGCAGTGAAAGTGCACAAATCTAAAGGAATTGTTAGTATGCATCCTGCTGTTAGCAGATGTCCTTGAAAACTAGGGTTAACACTGGAAGGACATCTAGCTCAGTGGTAAATTGCTTGTAGAGTATGTGCAAGACCCGTATCCATGAATTTGATTCCTAGCACGAAGGGGACGAGGGGAGTGACGACAAAAACTACCCTGTGGGAATATTCAGATACACAACGTGGATAAAAGTTCTTTTCCTAAGTGGGTCGCTATGAATTACGTTTGTAATCCCAGCACTGGGAAAGTGGAAGAAGGAAGATCAGGAGTTCAAGGTCAGCCTGGACTGCGAGAGGCCCTGTAACCAAAACCGTTTTGGGTTTTTTGTTGTTTTGTGGTTTTGTTTTTAATAAATTGTGAACCACTGCATGAATGTGAGTCTACTCGTTCTCTTGAATGGAGATGTAGGTTAGTCAGGAATAAAAAGGACCATTTAAATTTCCTACACGCCTTTCCTGATCTCCCTGTGTACACTGTGAGGTCAATTGCTTAAGAATACCTTGTAAAGTGGTAAATTAAATCTTAATAGGAGACTTTGTAATTTAACAGACATTCTTTNATTTGACCCTTGCAGCATCCCCACTAGGCGAGTGTAATTAAGCTTGCCCATCCTATGAATGGAAAGGCACAGTTGTTCAGGACCTGGTGAACCAAGGGCTACATAATAGAACCCTGTCTCAAAAGGTGATAACAGGGGACTGGAAAAATGGCTCAGTGTTTAAGAGCACTGGCCTCCCTTCCAGAGGAGCTGGGTTTCATTCCCAGCATCCATGTGGTGGCTCACAACCATATATAAATCCAACCATATATAATCCAGGAGTTCCTAAGGTGCTACACAAATGTAGTGCACAGACACGCAGGCAAAACACCCATACACAGAAAATACATTTTTAAAAAGGCAACAACAAATCCTGACTCTTGGCCAGATGGTGATAGTGCACACCTTTGATCCCAGCACTTGGGAGACAGAGGCAGACGGATCTTTGAGTTCGAGGCCAGCTTGGTCTATAGAACTAGTTCCAGGACAGCCAAGGTAAAACCTTGTCTCAAAAAACAAACATAATAAGTCAAATATGAATAACCATTGTAGGAGTTAATCCTCATCTTTTACATAAGTCCTTACAATTGTTATGTATCTCCCTAGTTAAAAATAAGACCCTGATACAGGTTAAAAAGCATCCCTGAGGACCCACATAAATAAATGGCAAAGCAAGGTTTTAAATTTAGGCAGCCTGGGCTGTTGAGAAAGTTCAGCAAGTAAAGATACTTGCCTTGCAAGCCTGGTGACCTGAATTCAATCTTCAGAACCCATTCACATGATAGTGGGAGAACTGACTTCACAAAATTGCCCTCTGACCTCCAGCATATACACACACACAAATGATAGGAGCTTTTATTTGTTATAAGTTTGTGCAGCTCGGATCCAGAGTCTACACCTTTAACCAGTAGTAGTTCTCAAGCTTAATGTTCAGGAACACATGAAGGTCCTGGCAAAATGCCTAATTTTTGGTTGTATAATTAGGGCCAGATCCTGTTTCTAACAAACTCCCAAGTAACAATGCTGGTGCTACGTACCATTTTACATCTTCCCCTTTCTCCTTTCATTAGTTGGTGTTTCTGTTGTTTTAGAGACAAGATCTCTCCATGTATTCTAGGCTGACCTCAAACTTGAGATCCTCCTGCCTCAGCCTCCTGAGTGCTGGGATCACNGGTATGTGCCACTGCACCTAGCTCTTAGACATATTTATTTTGTAGCTAGAGGCTATAATAGCCTCTCTATGCCATCTCTGATTGCTTTGTATTTCCAAATGTTCCCAATGTCCTTTCTCTTAAGGATCATATTCAAACTACCCTTCTCCCTTACACCTCATGAAACTTACTCTGGCACGGTAGTCTGTCTAGCATGAGACAGACATTCCCATGACCTAACACCATGTTACAGAGCTCAAAACCTAGAGTTATGGTCATTCGAAATTCCTGGCTACAATAAGCTCTTTATGGAAAGGGAGCCTAGCACATAATAAAAATAATAACTAAAATGTATTCACAGCTTTCTCTATTTCAGGTGCTGTTCCATGTATTAGCTTCCTTAATCCATACAATAGCCTGATAGTAACTGTATTAGTCATAGTTCTCTAGAGGAACAGAACTGATAGAATAAATGAATAAATAAATACATATATGGAATTTACTAGAGTGGCTTATAGGCTGTGTAACTAATCCAAAAATGGCTGTCTTTCAACAGAAGGTCTGAGAATCTCGTAGTTGTTCAGTCCATGAGACTAGATATCTCAACTGGTCTTCAGTACGCACTAGAGTCCTCAGGAAGTAGGTCCTATGCCAGTGAAGGAATAGACTTGCCAGAAAGAACAAGTAAAGCAAAGACAGCAAGCTTCCTTCTTCCATGTCCTTCATACAGGCTGCCAGCAGAAGATACGGCTCAGATTAAAGATGGATCTACTCACCACAAAAGATCCAGATTAAAGGTGAATCTTCCCACGCTGAACAATTTAGTTAAGAAAAAAATCCCTCACGGGTATACCCGGCCACTTGGGTTAATTCCAGATGTAGTCAAGTTGACAACCAAGAATAGCCATTGCAGTAGCNATGTTTTAGTGGATGAAAAACACAAGGCACAGGNTAAATACCATTGCATAAGATAATAGATTAATAAAGTAGCAAAGCGATGATTTCAAATGGATTAACTTCTGAGAGAGAAGACTTACCCTGCTAGACCTTAATGATCACAATTGCCTAGTCTGGAAGAGAGCTTAGGAGTAGATAGAACACACACCTTAACTATTCCTTGTTTATCTAAGTAGCTAAGTATTAAAACTGATTTCTTCAAGGTAAGGGGACTGCCATGGGGCTAGAGAGATAGCTCATCAGTTTAGAGCACTTGCTGTTCTTGCAGAGGACCAGGGTTCCATCCCCAACACCTACATGGTGGCTCACAGCTATCCATAACTCCAATTCCAGGGGATCTGACACCCTTTTCTGACCTCCTGGTTCACATACATGCACGCAGGCAAAACACTCATACACATAGATTAATCTAAAATGGGAGGGGGTGTTTTTAATTATGAGTATGTGTCTGTGTGTGGGTTTGTGCACATGATTACAGTGCCAATGGAGGCCAACAGAGGGCATGGAGTCCCTTGCAGCTGGAGTTACACATAATTGTAAACTGCCAGGTATGGAGCATGGGAACTGAATTCTGGTNTTCTGTAAGAACAGTAAACACTCTTAACTGCTAAGCCCTCTCTCCAACCCCAACCTGGCTCACTTGTACATTTAAGGAAGAAAAGAGTCCAAAGAAGTAATGTAACGGAAGTCCCATGAGGCTTTTGTGGCAGGACTGGGCCTTCTGGTTACTGTTCTTTCCACTGTACTGCACTGCTCTTAGAGTCTGCTGTGAAGAAGTTTGCCACTCTGATGCANCCAAGGGATATACTGAAAACTGGACTATCAACTAAAACAAAGTCAACTATGGAATAATAGATCAAGAGAGTGGGTTTGGGGACTGAAAAGAAAGCAAACAAGGTAATTGATGATTATAATTAACATTCCTGGAATCAAATAGCATCAGAAACAGCTTGAACAATCTAGAGTGGCTTCAGAAAGAACAATAAGACGTCTGGCCACTACCTCAACTTCAGCCATTCACCCTCAGTACTTTCTACTAACTGGCTTTCTTGGTTTCTTGGTTGTTGNTGGTGGTTTGTTTGTTTTCTTTCTTTCTTTTTTTTTTTCTAGACAGGACCTATCTGTGTAGACCTGACTGTCCTGCAACTCACTCTGTAGACCACATTGGCCTCATACTCAGAGATCTGCCTGCCTCTGCCTCTGGAGAGCACCTCTGTGGAATAGGTTTTTGTTGTTGTTGTTCTTCTTCTTCTGTTTTTGCAAACCCTCTTTTTTATCCACCCCATTGTCCCCTCTACTCTTGCATTCACCATCATGAAAGCCTTTCGTCGTCATTGCTGCTGGTCAGGTACTCACTTCTGTGACCATACCTTGCACTTGATTCTCCTAAGCTGTTCTATTGGAATCAGTGACCAAGTTATTCACATTCTCAGCAAAACTTTTTTTCCAGGTTTCTTATCCCTCCAGCCTTACCAAACCTGTTCCACTTGAGTGACGTTTACAGGCTTCCAGTTATCCACTTCAATTCTGCTTCCTTTTTCTGTGTTTCCTTTCTACTCAGAACCCCACAGTCATTTGTTTTAAACTCGGCCTTCTCACCCGTTTCCATTTGTCTCTGTCCTATCCACCCTAAGACAATCCTGAACCTTACATAATTTTCACCTGTGTTTATTTGCCATTAGTGCTGAATATCCCAAACCCTAGTGACTTGAAGCAATAAATATTTTTGTTTTAATTCAGTTTGTAGTTTCTGATAAAATCACAAGTAGCTTAGCTGGGTGATTTTGGGGGGAAGGCAAGGTTGACAAATAATTCAGGCTGGCCTGGATCTCACTACCTGGCCAGGCTGGCCTGGATCTCTTGGCAATTCTCCTACTTCAGCCTCAAGTGGTCTGATTACAGACATAATGCTGGCAGCTGGATGATTACTGGACATGTTTTAAAATATCAACTTCCATGGTCCATAACTATTTGCATCCTGGTTTCCGGCCAAAATAACTCACGTCCCTCCCACATTCTCTTGCATCCTTCACTCAAAATTCCCAGTCTGTCCTCATTACAGAAACAGGTTTCTGGTTTCTTTCTCTTTCATGTTCTTTCTCTCCCTCCCTCCCTCTCTCCCTTTCTCTCTCTCTCATTTCTTTGGCTCTGCTTTCCTTCCTTCCTCTTCC
>LZPO01076247.1:29315-53210 GCA_001675575.1 Neotoma lepida
TCAGGAAGTCCCTGGAACTGGTCAGATTCACTAGGCCCCTCCCTCCCTAAGAGTATATAAGTAGTAAAGACTGCTGAGAGGAACTCTTAGATAGACCAAGCTCCAGACAGACTGTCAGCCAAGCCCAGCCACCTGGAAGATGCAGAGACCAGCAGAAATGCCTAGAAGAAACGAAGATCAGCCAAGCTGTCTAGAAGAGGCTAGTACCAACTGAGCTTCCTGGAAAGGACACCCTCCAACCTGTGGAGCTGCCTGCAGGCTGTGCGGTGTGGCCATGTTTTGTGAATGTCACCTGTGCTGGAGGAGAGGATTGGTAATACAGCTGTCCTGAGTCACTTCTGTTTCTGTAAGTAACCCCANTGAAATTCCTTGGGTCAAGAAGCTGGGCTTTGATGGTATCCTCACTTTGATGTGTCATCCACCTGAGGTAAGTAGACATCTGTTCTTGTCTCCTCAGGAATAGTGTCACACAANACCTCCATATGGGATGTTTTTAAAGACATCCTGTGATAAACCATGAAAAGTGCCTAGCTCAGTGATTGGTAGTCTGTCAGTGGGTAATGTTAGCTCTGTTCACTGCTTTATGACACCCAGCGCTTGGTAAGTGTTAACCCCCCACCTGTCCATTCTTCGTACCTGTTGTTATCTTCCCTCCATTCCATAACTTTATCTGCTTTAATGACCTCATCTTGCATTCCATATGGCCTGTGTCTTTTTTCCTTACGACTGTGTGTGTGCCCAAGCTTGTTAAGGCCAGAAATTGACACCATTTGTCTTCCAGTATCACTCCCCACCTTAATTGAGACAGGGTCTGTCCCTGAGCCTGGAGCTCACCAATTCTGGTAGACTGACTAGTCAGCAAGTCCCAAAGATCCCCCTGTCTCTATCTCCCTAGTGCCAGGATTACACACATGTGCCATCATGACTGGCATTTTAATGTGCATGCTAGGGACAGAACTGAGTTGTCCCCAGACCCTCCTAGGACTTCTTATGGGCTGGCTGGTCCTGTAACTCATCCCCTTACGTAAGCTGAACNTGTCTCAAGGGGGATGATCTTGAACAACAGCATAGGAATTATTTTAGGAACAGCATCTCCTGAATGATTGTCTAATTGAAATAACACTTAATCCTGCTTTCCAGGAGACAAATGAACATGTCTATCTTCCCCCAACAAGTGCTGAATGGTATAAGCAGCAAGGAAGAAATTTCCCTACAATTAAGCGGTTCACAGTTGATTGCTGTCCATCCAGCCCAAACACTCAGAGCCTCTATTTCCAGATGTCTTTGTTTCTTTCACTTCCAGCCTAGCCAGACCAGAGAACATTCCCATAATTCCCATGAGAACATTCTTATTCCCGAAAGGGTAACCTGATATATCTTTTTCTGCTGATCTGATTACAGAATGAAATACATTCCTTGGAAAAAATGCACAAGAGTGAAGTTTTTTCTCTCTCTTTTCCCCTGCCTCCCTAGGATAGAAGGCTCTTGAAAGTGAGAAAAAATGAAGCCAGAAAAAAAAAATCATTGTACTTCAAGCAATGAGGAACACATGTAGTCAACATAACAGATGTCCTGGGTTAAAACCTCAGAGCCTCAGCCATAAAGGACTCTATCTATACCCTTGAGTTGATCTTAGGAAAAGAAACAGAACCAAGAAACAGATCAGGGACTGNCGAGATGGCTCAGTGGGTAAATCTACTGCATGGAGACCTGAGTTCAAATTCCCAGAATCCACATAAAAGCAGGACAAAGTTGCATGCTCATCTGTAATCCCAACACCCCTATGGCAAGATCAGAGACAGGAGAATCCTCCACAGATGATGGGACAGCTAGCCTGTCATATGCAGTAGCAAGTAACAGGGAGACCCTGCCTCAAACAGAGTAGGAGAGAACAGACACTAGAGATTGTCCCTGACTTACACACATGTGCTCTCTCTCTCGCTCTCTCTCGCTCTCTCTCTCTCTCTCTCTCTCTCTCTCTCTCTCACACACACACACACACACACACACACACACACACACACACACACACACTTAAAAATAAAATAATACAAGTAAATAAGTAAATCCCAGAAGCCCCGACACCCTGTGTCCTTTGTACCAATGAAGAACTGGAGGTAATCTACAACCTTAATCCAATTCAAGCAGCATTTTGTGAAATCCTAAACTCAGGGCACTGGAGTTAGAGAGACACCGGTGAAGCCAGACTTTTAATTTTAGTATATTGTTCTGTGCACTAAATTATTTTCCTCATTAGGAAAATCATAGTGTTCAACCATGGGAACAGAACAACTATGAGCTAAGATGTATGGGGCTTACTTTAAGAATTCAGACTTTGGGGCTGGAGAGATNACTTAGCAGATAAAATCGTGTCGTGCTCTTACAGAGGACCCAAATTTGGTCCCCGGCACCCATGCTGGATGGCTCACAACCATCTTAACTCTAGCTCTAGGGGATCTCCAAGGGCACCTGCACTCACATGAACAAACCCATATACAGATGCACACATTCATTTAAAAGTAAATAAAATCTCATCAACAACAAAGAATTCAGATGTCTCCAGTTGTAGACTGAGGAAACTCTGCTCCAAAGGCAGAGAGAAGCAGGGATCTGTGGAGTTCCCAGCCAGTCATACCAGCAGAATTTGAGTACCCAGATTCCATAGGAGGGATTCCAAGAGACAAACTGGTGGAGATGGCTACANAAATCTGTAGATTGACAGCTAGATGTCCAACAGCCGGCTGGAAGCCACTAATGATCAAGAGAATCCCNCAAATAGCCCTGCTATTTTTGTATGTCGAGACTAGGTCTCAATAATGTAGCCCAGGCTAGCCTCGGACTCAGGTTNCTCTTGTCCCAGCCTCCTGAGAACTGGAATTACAGGGGTGGGGCATCGCTNAGCTGAGCAAGGCCTCAGTTCTAAGCCAGGTTCTGTTCCCAGCTGTATGACCACGTGGAAGTTGNCACTTCTAGGCCTTGGTGAGTCAGGAGGAGCATTTCTCTCACAGTCCCATGCTTCTCTCGTGTATCGTTTATCATATCTTTCACAGATCTGAAACTTGTGGTTTCCTTCTCATTCACCAACCTGAGATTCCCTGAAAGGAATGACTGACTGTCAGAGTATCTGACCTGAAAACTTAGGTAGGGAATATGCCAACAAAGTAAAAAATAATCTGATCAGAGGGGGAAATNGAAATGCAGACAAGACAGAGCCAGAGATCAAGTGTTTGAAGCAGTAGGACTGAGGGCAGCTAGTGAATTACCAGCAGAAGCAAGCCCTGCAACCAGGATGGTTCAAACAGGCTAAATAGCACACTGTGAGTGTTCATGACAGAAGCTAAGGATGAGGCCAGGGTGTTGTGGCTGAAGCAGATCCGGAGTAATGTGTGAGCAGAGAAGGCAGGAAGAGCATCTCTGGCCTTGAAGAGGACAGGGCACACAGCACAGGGAAGTGTACGGCCTGAGTCCGTGAGACTGCACAAGGTTCCCAGACAGAGAGAGATTCTACTGCAGATAGAGACCAGCAATGTTGAGGGTAATGATGGGAGCAGACAGAGTCTAGGGGGCTGCAGGCAGGTTGGTGAAGTGGGNAGCGCTTGACAAGATGGGGAAGGAAGCAAGGGAAAAGACCTGAGATCAGAATGTAAAAGCCTTCAGCTCCAAGCCAAGAGCTTAGATTCACCCAGCAAGAGAGGCTGTAAATCACCTTCATGGTTTCTCTTACGCACTTTATTTGCCCCCAAATAAAGGTTTGAAATGGTTTGTTTTACCACTGTTTCAAATCCAGGTCTGGCCAGCCTAGGCTTTCATTCTGGTTGTCTGGAGGGTTGTTTGTCCTAAGTGCTAGGCGCAAGTGTTTCGTAACTCCGAAAACTCACCACACCCTTTTGTCACGTGCTCCTGTTCTTGGTTTTTGTTAAGAAGAAAAATATTTCCTAGTATCAATGTCTCGATAAAAACCACCATGGCATGCATTTCAGGAAACAGGGAACAGTAGGCCTCTGTGAAGAAGAAACCAAGCCTGTCCTCGGGGAGACAGCACCTTTTTCTTCAGCCTGTTCTCTCCATTTGTTTGTCATCTGCNGGGTCTGCTGTGTAGAGTGGTGACTTCACAGGGCTACCTCNCTTTCATTAACTCTCACAGTGCTCACAGACCATCAGGAAGGAATGCGCAGGGTGGGCTAGTCTTAAAGGTGTAGGAGACATGTCTGGCCAGAGCCTGTGGAAGAGAGGCCAGCACNGATTCTCAGAGCCTCAAATAAGTGATGAATCAAGTAGAAAGAAATTGAAAGCACACAGAAAAAGGGCTTGTCCAGGCCCCAAAGGCTGCCAATAGCCAAAGTTCTCTGTGGCCAGTAATACCTCAGGGGAGATGTTAGCGCAGATCCGTCCACACCCCTATCTAGGGCCAAAACACTGAGATGCACTTTACACGCAGGGGCATGAGAACTAGCTGGCCTAGCTATTCAGCAAGANGGTTGCTAGATCCGGCCACTCACCTGCTAGCCATCTCTCCTCACATCCTAGCACTGCCCTTCACTTCTAAGTATCTGCACCCTGCAGCTCTCCTAGAGTCTGGGACGTGCTTTTACACTCTGAACAGCTGGTCGGAGGAGGCTGCCTTAGTCTCCGTGGGGACCTCCTGTCTTCAGCAATGATTCTCTGCAGCTCAGCTCTGGCAGGCTGGCCTCCTCTCCCTGTGTAACTGATCCCAGTCCTCTGGTTCTGTCAGCACCTCTTCTGTGTACACTATGACATGTGTGAGCCCCCAGCTGGGCGGCAACCCTCAATGAAGTGTGAGTTTCCGCCCGGCTCACACAGGCAGCCTTTCTGCAGTAAGCCAGACGCCTGGGACCCACTAGTCTTAGAAACAGTGCTTTCACTGGGGGATCAGGGAGAAGAGATCTTCTAAGCCTTCAGATTGACATCCCTGCTCTCCATCTTCCCCTACAACCATTCTGCTTATGCCTGCAGAATCAACGTACATTACAGCACAATGCTATGTAGCATGCTTCAAAATCCTTCAGTGGCTTCCCCTTTTCTACCACATTCAAAACAANTTATCTGTGTTGGCATGGGGTACCTTCCCCAAGAAGACCCCAAAATACTTTTTATTGGCTTCCCTCCTTCTCACTATCAACAACAAATGCTCCAGCTGGAATGGTTCACGTCATGGTTTTCAGGCAAGGATCTCGGTNGCCCCACCTCTTTTCCTCTTCTGCCTTGCCAGGGATAGCCCATGTAATCCCATGGCTAGAGAGGCAGAGACAGGAGGATTTCTGGGCCNAGCTGGCCAGCCAGTCTAGCTGAATCCATGAGCTCCAGGTTANGTTCAGTGAGAGACTCTACCACAACAAATAATGTGGAGATTGATAGACACTATTGTTGAACTACAGCTTCCACCTGTACTCATAGTCATATACATATATAAGCACACACACACACATACTCCTCGGTATCATCTATTTATTTGTTTATGTTTGTTTTTTTGAGACAGGGTTTCTCTGTGCAGCCCTGGTTGCCCTAGAACTCCCTCTGTAGCCCAGGCTGGACTCAGACTCACAGAGATCCTCCTGCCTCTGCCTCCCAAGTGCTGGGATTAAAGGTGTGCACCACCACCGACCGACTTCATCTATTTATTTTAATTATTTTGTTTTTTGGTTTATGTGCCTTAGAGCCTAGACCACAGAGGTCAGGTGTTATTTGTCTAGAACACCAGGGCCTGGTAAATGCAAGGTATTCAGAAATATTTATATGAATGGATTGTGCCTTCTGTCCTGCTGAATATTTGGTAGACTTAGAAAAGGCTTCCTGGTATCTCTCATGCCNTCTTAAGTCTCTTCAGGGTAGGGATGGTTTTTAAGTGTCATTTTGTCCATTCTTGTGTTTGATGACGAGAACCTCTTTAGAACATCCCTAATGAGGACATGGTGCCAAGGCATTTCCCACTAGACAGGTAGAAAAGTGGTTAGGCCCATCCAGATGGAACTAAATGCTTGTACCAAGAGAGGGATTTCCTGTGCCCAGACACCACAATTACTCTTTTTCCTTTTTGCCAGGTGTTCTGAAGCCCAATTGGCAAAGGCCCAGCTTGCTAGTAATGAGGGACCAAAGCCAAGCCAGCTGGTGTTGTCACTTGTTGCCATATCTGCACTGTATCCTCTGGCTGTCCCCTTTCATTCTCAAAGGGGAGGAATATCATATTTTAAATACCATACATCAAAGATANAGGAATCTGAAAGTTTTACCCCAGAAATTTGGAGACAATGAAATGTAAACAAAAGATCATGGTCTTTGAAGCCAGCCAAGTGGGTTGGGCTCAGTTTTCATTGTACAGCTGATAAGATGTTGCTAAGGAATGGTTTGGAATAGTAGTCTGCGATTTCCTGGATAAATCACCCAACTTCTCTAAGGCTTCATTTTATAGTATGTAAAAGAGCGAATACCGCTGGGAGGTGGTGGCACATGCCTTTAATCCCAGTACTCGGGAGGCAGAAGCAGGTGGAGCTTTGTGAGTTCGAGGCCAGCCTGGTCTACAGAGCGAGTTCCAGGACAGCCAGGGCTACACAGAGAAACCTTGCCTTGGCAGAAAAAAAAAAAAAAAAAAAAAAAAAAAGAAGAAGAAGGAATACCACTGTTCTCACTGGTTTATGACAAATAAGAAAATGTGTGTGCGTCAGATAGGATGTCTTCAGCTTCTAGGCATAAACAAGGACTCAAAATGGCTACGACCATGAAGGAAATTTTATAATCTCACATAACAAGTCCAAAAGTAGGGTAGTTCAGGACTAGTGAGTTCACCAAGAACCCAGGCCATTTGCATGTTATGCTCNGCTAACCTCAGCATGAAGCTCGCTTAGGACAGTCAGGACTACATAGAGAAACCCTGTCTCAAAAAATTCATTTCAGAAAAGGTGAGACAATCTTTCCTAGATGCCCCCCACTGACTCTGGTCCCCATATCTTTGGCCAGAGCTGATTCACATCTCATGCTTTAACCCAATAACTGACAAGGGAGATCAGGACTGCCATGATAGCTTGGNTAGTCACACTGGAGACCAAGTTCATTGCCCAAGAGATGTATATCTGAACAACTGGGATTCAGTTAGCAAAGAAGGGGTAGAACAGATGTTGGGAAAGACCCCAACAGTGTCTGTTACATGCATAGCTTTGTGATAAATATAATATTATTTGTTAGCTATGTATTATGAACTCTCACTATTCGAACTTTTTGATGATAAATCTCTTAAGGCCCCAATTTCTTCATCTGAAAGATGGGGATAAGATTATCTGGTTTGGCAGTAGCGGTGCACACCTTTAATCCCAGCACTTGAAAAGTGGATACGTGAGGAACAGAAGTTCAAGGTCATCCCCAGCTGCAGACTGAGTTCAAGGCCAGGCTGGACTACATGAGGTCCTGTCTCAAAATATAAAANCAAAAACAAAAACAAGGACCAAAGAGATGGCTCGCAGTTAAGATTGTGTACTCCTCTTGCAGAGGACTGCAATTTGGTTCCCAGTACCCATGCTGAGTAGCTCACAACTGCCTATAAATCCTGTGGATTGGAAGCCAGAGGAGGGCCTCCTCCATGCATGTACATAGACATACACATAAATAAATTAAATTTTTTTGGTTTTTTTCAAGACAGGGTTTCTCTGTATAGTCCTGGCTGTCCTGGAACTCATTTTATAGTCCAGGCTGGCCTCAAACTCACAGAGACCCACCTGCCACTGCCTTCTGAGTACTGGGATTAAAGGCATGTGCCATTACCATCTGATCTTAAAAAAAAAAATTTAAAACAGGAAAAAAAACGGAATGACTGGCTTGGGGAGAGGTTACAAGATTAAATTAGATAACATTTAAAATTGTTGGTGCTTAATAAGTAGGTACTTAAAATAGTTGTATCTAATTATTGCCTGAGTACTTGAGCTGCAGGGCTCCTACAGAGGTTCCTAGGGTTGGCCCCTGCCTGTGAATCTCAAAAAGAGTGATCATGAGAAACAGTTCATACTTAACATTCTCTAATTGCATATCTGCATGTTAATTTGCCAGCCAGTAATCCTGCAGTTGTGTATACCCAATAGTTCTCCCTTTGTGAGAGGAGGTTCAGTGAGAAGGTGACCTCTATAAGGTGTCCACTGTCATGATGCCCTTGCCACTAGAGAACATAAGGGGCAATCCTGCTTCCCCCATGGAAGCATCCGATAGCCCAAGACTAATAACTCCNACCATCTTAGGAGGAGTTCTCATTTCTTGGTGGGCAGGAAGCATCTTCTGNTTCCTTTGCTCCTCTGCAGCAGCCACCACTATGTCTGGGTCAAGATCCTATGGTTGTCCCATCTCCACCATTAAGAGCAGTGTGACACTAGGCAAAGCACTTTACCTGTCTTTGAATAGTTTTTGCCACAGCTAAGCCTTATCTTTCCTCACTTTCCNGTCACACTCCAGCTTACAGTGACTTGGAATGACCTGCGGGGTTCTCCCCTTTGCTCATTCTCCTGCTGCAGGATCAGTGACAACCCCACTCCATCCTCTCCTGAATAACCCTCTAGCCCTTCAGGATTTACCCCCTCCCCACAGTACAAGGACCCTAAAATACCATTCACCTCTTCTAACTTTGCAATGAGTTCCCAGCATTGTAACTCCCTTTAACTCTTCTGCTTTTACCACTAGAGAGAGAGACCTCAAAGTAAGAACAAAGTCACCCTCCAACACATGGTCACTGCTTCACTCTCAGATGGCTCAGGAGTCACCAAGCGCTGTCACTGCACTGAGCTCTTATCAGTGAAGGGAGGCTCAGCAGTCGCTAGTGAAGTTGCTGTGTGTCTTGTGTGGGGGCCCCAGAGTCACTCCTGGAATCCCAACCATAGCAAAATAGCATGATGGCTTACTTCCTGGAGAGACTATCCCAGCAAGTGGAGCGTTTCAATAAACAAATAATAAAAGCGGGGAACGAACGGGAGAGGGGAAATGTGGGGTCCCAGGAGGAGCACTGGAATCAGACTTGGCAAGAAGCTGGGAAGACATTCAAAGCCAGAGATTTATGACTGGGAATTTTGTGTTTCCACGTGGACCTGCCTGCTCCAGAATAGTTAGCAGATAGGACAGGACACAGTGCCAGAATGATTTGGAGGAGGTAGGACACCTAGATTCATTTTACTTGGAAAGAATTCTGAGTTTGTACATTCCAGTAGTCTTTTGGGATTGCAGTTACTAGACTATATACATGCCCTCTGCTTCCCACTTATGTATGCCTGTTGCCCTCCACCTATGCCCCACCCCAATATACAGAGATTCACCTTTTGATGATCGGTGGGAAAGGGGCTTGCTTTGCAAGTGTGAGAACTTAGGGTACATCCTAGAACCCATGGATACACCCAGCATAGTGGTATGTGCCTNTACTCCTAGCAATGGTGAGATTGGAGCTGGAGACAGGTGGAGACAGTGACTCTGGCTTACACGGTGAAGTTCCATGGCAGAGAGCCTGTTTCAAACAAAAGGTTTCAGTAGGTCCCTGAGAACCAACACCTGAGATGGTCCTCTGATTGCACACATTCTCACCCACGTGCATACCACACCTNGTGAATGCCTGCATCATACTTTCATGGTTCCCCCCTAGATATTTATGCTCATTTTTTTTTCCTCAGGATTTAGGCCTTCCAGATTCTTGTGTTTGGCTGAGTTGTACTAAATGCCTTCATTTCAAAATTTCGGGTCCCATTCTTTCTCATTCCCTGTCCTTTCACATGAGAAACCAGAGGCATCTGTGACTCTGCTAGCCTTAATAATTCTGTGCCAGCAGGATCAAAGTTAGGGTCTGAGTTTCAATTATATTAGTCCTAAAGATGTTATATGCTTTAAAAAATACTTTAGTTGGGGCTAGGTTTGTGGCTCAGTGGTAGAGAGCTCATCTACTATGTGCAAGGCCCTGGACTCAACCACAGCACCACAAAAAAGCAAAGAAAGGAGTTCTCAGAACCACTAACAAAACTCTGGCTCTCTGAATACACCTAGAAGTGGGATTTTAGAACTCTAAGCTTGTAATTTTATNTTGGTGAGACCTTCAACAGTCAGAAGTCAAGTCACCTTAAAATCATTTAAAATCTACCTTAAAATCCTATCTTTAAAGTCCCTTCCAGCCAGGAGGTGGTGACCTTAAATCCCAGCACCTGAGAGGCAGAGGCATAAGGATCTCTGTGAGTTCAAGGCCAGCCTGGTCTACAGAGTGAGTTCCAAAATAGCTAAGGCTACACAAAGAAATCTTGTCTCAAAAAANCAAAAAATAAATAAAAAATAAAGTCCCTTCCGGCCATCACTTGGTCTCCCAAAGACTTGTCTTCAACAGGCATCTTGTCCCAGGTATTCATAAGCGGTAGTTTAAGCAAGTCTTTCTCCTTGCATGCCAAAGACCATTAGCTGTTGAGAGATGCCATCCAACAGAGCTCCAAGTTTGCTGTATGCCCTTGGCAGGTGTGCCAAACGGGTAAAACTTAACCATACTCTATGGCTGAGTCATTTCTAAAATTAGTCACAAAGGAATTAGGTAGGTCAAAGGGACTATAGCATGACTTCTANGCCAACAGTTCACTCCCCTAGAGGAAGGGAACAGGCTGATTAATGGCTTGCCATAAAAGCGTCTAAGCTCTTGGCCTGAGGTTCGTCCACACAGCACTCCCATACTACATGGAAAGCTGCCATCGAAGCCATTGCATTGGCCCCTAGGACTTGCAGGCAATGAGACTGCTCTACCAGGCAGTGGTCCTGCTGACCATTGTGCTGCAGAGAAAATTTTCTCTCCATCTGCTGAGTTGGGTCAAGCTTCTGGTGTGCTGGGGCTCCCTGATGTCTTCATGAGGTGGAGGCTCCTCCCCAACACAGCATCCCATCTTACATTGGCAGTGAAGTCATCACTGAATGTAAACCCAGTCAGGTACTCTCTCAGAGTCCTATCTTTGTGGGTCAGATCATCACAACTGCTTAACCTACCCAGTGTCTGTCTCAACAAGTCCTTGTAGGACTGTGCTGTCTCAGCCATTGTGGCTGTTCACATCTAAATTACTAAAGGAAACTGAAACGTCAGTTCCCTACACTAACCACTGAATCCAAGAGCTCGCTGTCTACGTCTGGCTAGGATGCACTATATTGGTCAGCAGTTAGAGGCNATTTCTAGCACCACAGAGCATCCTATTGGATAGTGCTGCTGTAGTTTAATTAATTCAGGAACTTGTTTTCAAAGGTGCTGGGTGTGTGGGAGGAGCCCAAAAAAGGCTTAGCTCTAGAAAAGAGTGACATGGNGTGGATGATGCCACCATGCATCCACCCACTCATCCATCTACCTATCCAGCCAGCCAGTCTCCAGTTACACTGGTCCACTGGGCCCCACTGCTAAGAACACACTACTTTAGGAGGAACTGGGGCTGTACTGGTGCTGGTATTTCCAGAGGGGCCACCAAAAAGCAGGACAAAACAAGAACCTCTTCTGTCCATGTATTTNCTAGTCTCNTGTCAACACTGCCATCTAGCAAGGGGATATGGGGGAAAAAAATCTAATTTGCAAGTTCTCTACACTGCCTGTAATACGGAGGAGGACAAAGAAAATGGGAATGGATGTTTTTCTTTCAAGTATTTTTATTTATTCTTTGATAACTTCATGCATGTATATAATGTATTTTGATCATATTCTCTCCATTACTCTTTCTCATTTCTCTCCCACTTCCAATGAACCCTTTCTTCCCAGCCTCTCTCTCTCCCTCTCACTCTGGCCCGTGAGTTTACTTAGGGTTACTTCCATGAACATAAACAACTTACCAGTAGTTAGACCACTCAAGAAAGTGACCTCCACCCCCAGAAATCACTAGCCACCCCCAGAAATCACTAGCTGCCAATAGCTCCTCTGGGAAGCGTGGGGTCTCACGAGCTGTCGGGGATGGATCTTACAATAAATAGACAAATAGCCTACAGAGGAGGGGTGATATTGTTAGGACAGGCAACCTAGAGCTTATGTCCATTTCCTCAGTGCTAGAAACTGCTCCGTGCCAATAATGTTCTTACCTTTTCACTGTGTTCTGCCACCTGAGGATCTTACACTCCTGGTCCCTCTCTCTTCATGTGACTAGCTGATTTCATGTTTTAGATACCATGTTCAGCATTTCCTCCTGAGAAAGACATTCCATGACATGACCTTGCCAACATTCCTAAACTAGCCCCATCCCCACTTCCTGTTCAGCCATTCCCCATCACACCACTGTTAATCTTACTGGTTTTGTTTCTATTGAAAACCATCTTCTGTGTTTATTTTCCCTCTCCCTTTACTAGAATGCGAGCTCCAGGAAGGCAGGCAGCTTGCTGTCTTGTGTCAAGTGCTGTATTCTCAGTGGTAGAATGGTACTCCATAACTGTATTGCCCGAATAAATTGTTTCCATCTACTCTTCAATTATGCACTCTTCCCTGTCTCCCTGGGTGAGNTGTTTCTGCTATGTGTCCCCTGAGGACCTACACATTCTCTCANTATAACACTTAATTACAATTACAGNTGGCCCTTTGACAGAACAACACGATGACCGAAGCTGTTGGGCAATTTATCATTTGCAGTCATACGAAAGGCTGGCACTGGGAATTCAGCTATGAACAAGACAGACATGGTCTCTGTTTTTACTCACGTTATAGGTTTATAAATTCCACCCCTTCAGGTTCAGCCAATCAAGGATTGAAAATAGACAGAGAACAAAGCTACATCCGCACTGAAAATGTACAGACATGATTTTCTTGTCATTGGTCCCTAAGCAACACAGTATAACTGTTTACACAGTACTTCCATCGTAGTAGGCATTATAAGCACTCTAGATAGGATTTGAAGTATGTGGGAAGATGTGTGTGAATTATATATAAATATTATTTCATATTAAGTAAATGATCTTAGCATCTGTGGGTTTGAGTGTCTGCTGAGGTCTCGGGTGGGAGTTCTAGTACCAATCCCTCATGGCTACCAAGGGATGCTATACTTTATACTTTACCCCTCGCTACACCATAAACTTAGTGAAAGTAGGGACCATGAATGTCTTGTTCCTAGGCGAATCCCCAGAGCCAGCACAGCACAGTACTTGTAATATAACTGAACATAATAAATTACCTGACAGATTCAGTCAGCACATTGTTCTGTCAAAGGGTCTAGGAAAAGATTAAGNGATGGGCACATAGAAACTAAGCAAAAGAAAACACGATATTATTACCTCCAGGAAAAACTAAAATCTGAACGAGAATGAACTGAAATTGCAGAGCCCTACACAGCTCAACTAAGAAGTACATTTACATATATATATATATATATAAAAGAAGTACATTTACATATATATATATATATATATAAAAGAAGTACATTTATGTAGACATGAACAGTGCTCACAGGACTGCTAGTTACATCAGACCATATTAGTTAAACAGTTGAAATAGCTGTCTAGTCAGTAAGTGGTGGCTCTCAAAGCTCCTTAAGTGTCCCTGATGCTATCTTAGGATTTCCAAGAGTCAGCAACTAAACAACCTGACACACACCTTTAATCCCCGCACTCAGGATGCACANGCAGATATCTCTGTGAGTTTGAGGCCAGCATGGTCTATATAGCAAGTTCCATGCCAGCCAGGGCTACATAATGACATTCTGTCTCAAAACAAACAAAAAGGTATCTTAGTGTATACTGTTCACCTTTTTTTCTACATCTGTCAGGAACAATCCCTGAGATAGAACCCTTCAGACAGGTTAGAATCATCTTCACAACTCCTTCAGGTTTGCACCAGTTCAAGAGAGAGGAGCAGTTGGCCTGCTTTACCTGCCTTTGGGATCTACTTGCAAACNCTTGCTTCTGCTTCATTTCCCACTGCCTGTCCTCTTCCATCATGCCTCTCAAGCTCCCAACTTCCTGGAACAACTGACTCCCCCACCCCCACAGCATGTCACATGCTTCTGTGNCTCTGTCCTTCCTNTGGTACGAATCCCGTACTGTTGAGCTCCCCCCTCACCTTGGAGCTCAGCTCTGTGGAACTGAGAACATNTCTACTTTCTCCAAGACTCATTTCAAACACCCTCCCTCCATGAACTCCTTCCAGTTCTCCCAAGGAGGGTTTGTCATCCTTACAGTGTGTGGTGCCTGGAGGGACTCTTGGTATGCAAATGCTCATTAAGGGGCAATCATCCCCTAAGCCCAGCTGGTGCTCCAGTCTGTATGGTTCTCTTTCTCTTCATCTTCCATTACAGTTTTGTACCAGCAATCACCTGGTTAAAGCAATTAATCTCCGTGATGGTTCTTGATGGGATTTAGAATTGCCATGGAAACAAGTCTCTGAGCATGCCTGGGAGGGATTATTTTGACTAGGTTAATTGAAGTAGGAAGATCCACTTTCAATGTGGGTAGTACCGGTTCATGCACTACATTCTGGTCCTAAATAAAAAGAAGAAAATGAGCTGAGTGCGGGCATTCGCTGCTTTCCACTTCCTGACTGGGTGAGATGTGATAGCTGCCTCCTGCTCCTATATCATGCCTTCCCTCAACGATCGACTCTATTCTGTGGAACTATAAGCTGAAATAAATTAAGCCATTCTTTTCTCCATTTTGTCGGGGTATTTAGTCACAGCCATGAGAAAAGTAACTAATACAATCTCTTAAATATTTTTAGGTCTGATTATCTCGGTCTCATTAGCATTACCATTGGCCATCACCGCTCACCAAGGTTCCTGCACCAGTTTCCTAAAACATAATAATAATAATAATAATAATAATAATAATAATAATAAAAGAGAGTAATATGCATGTGTTCTAAAGGTCAAAATTCTAAGATTTGCCAGGCGGTGATGGCGCATGCCTTTAGTCCCAGCACTTGGGAGGCAGAGGCAGGCAGATCTCTGTGAGTTCAAGGCCAGCTTGGTCTACAAAGCGAGGTCCAGGACAGGCTCCAAAGCTACACAGAGAAACCCTGCCTTGAAAAACCAAAAAAATAAAAAATTCTAAGACTTATAAAAGAACAATAATAATAAATAATAGTAAATATAAATAATAAATAAGAACAACAATACTAACAAAAATAAATAACAACAATGCTAACAAAAATAATAAATAAATAACTAANTAAAAATAATAAAAAGAACAAATAAATTCCTGCCCCATCCCTCCCCATGCTAAGACAATGAACTTCTCCTCCATCTTCCAATATAATTAGATCTATACTATATCATGTTTTGGGTTAAATCATTATATAGTATTTATGTATTATAATAAGGATAATCACTGAAATTATTTGCCCTCTGAGACACCAGGATCCTTTCTAGGGCGATCTCCTGATGAGGTCTGGCACTTGAGCCTGCTGTGGGCAAGAGGAACAGTCAGGGACAGGGCTTGATAAATGAGAAAGGGAGATGGGCTGGCTATGGGCTAGTGGCCTAAAAGAGCCCTGGATGGTTCCCAACAGGCNGGCGCAGCAAGCAAACCTAGCATAAAGCCTTCTGCAGGAGCCAAAGGCAAGAGCCCAAAAGAGNCTAGAGGCTGAGGACCAGCAGAGGCTGACATCTAAACAGATGCTGGCCTCGTGGGCAGAGTTCTGGAGCCCCTGGCAATGACTGGGCTTAAAATACTGCTTTTTTAAAGGAATATTTAAAATATTTAAATACTTGAAGTTCTGTATATAAGTGTTGGCGGATGATACGTGCATGTGAGTGCAGGTGCCCATGGAGTCTGGAAGAGAACATCAGATCTAGAACTAGTTGCAGGAAGTTGTGAGCTGNTGCCCAGCAGNGGTGCTGGAAACCAAAAAAACTGATGTCCTGTGGAAGAACAGTAAACACTCTTAACTGCTGGGCCAGGTTACCAGCCACACCAAGGCATTTATTACTTGCATCACTCTTAGAAACACTAAAAAACTGAGAAACGGCAAAATCTCCATCAAAGAACACTTCAATGACAGACCCAATGACTGTGGCTGGTAAGCCAGGCAGAATTTAGTCAGACTCCCCAGACCTGCTGAACCTCGTGGTGAGAAGAAAGTCAAAGCTAGGCAAGAGGGAAAAACCTGGGAGAATTCTCACCCAGCCCCACCAAGGAGAGTTCCCATTTACTGAGCATTTCCATTTCAAGTTTTTGTTTTGTTTTTTCAGTTCAAACTCATTTTCNTTTCATTAAAGTCCAAGTTACTATTACATGGTTGACTCTCAAAGGCAACTTTGTTCAAATAAAACATTTCCAAGTGATTGCTTCCATCTGGTAGCAACAGCAATAAATGCTTAGGAAGCCCACCAAGGGGAGTTTCACTCTGTGGAGGCCCAGTTCCACACAGTGGTAGATTTCTTTATAAGGTTCTATTTGTCTATAACAAACTCCAGGTTGCAAACATCACTATCAAAATCATTATGTTGTCAGAATGCCTGCAAAGTATCATCAGTGATTTGGGGTTGGGGAGCCAGATCATAGCCAGCAAGTACATTCAGTCCTTATTCAATCCCCAGGCATCTATCTGGCTTGTCTAGGTGTCACCCAGCTAGCATCAAACTCAACTGTTTTATGTGACCCATGAGAATAGCAGCAAGCTGATTGGAGAACAGAGGCAGAGCATGGGGTAAAGGTGGTACTCAAGAAACTCAGAAGCCTGAGGCTGTAATGCAGCAAGAGAGGCCAGAGGCCAGGCATGACCACAGTAGGCTTCAGGCAGGGCACTGGCTGAGACTGGAGAGAAGACAGAGTCTGCCAGTTGCTCAGGAGCGCCTGGGGCAGGGGAGGGACTTATTTTTTATTACGTGTATGTGTGAACATAAGTGCAGTACCGTTGGAGGCCAGGAGAGGGCGTGGGATTCTCTGGAGATGAACTTAGAGACCATAGTCAGCTGCCAGATGTGGGAACTAGGTTGAGGGAACTGAACTGCGGCCCTCTCCAAAAGTAGTAACTGCTCTTAACCATTGAGCCACTGCTCCAGCCCCAGCATGTCCCTTCTAATGTCACAATTGTCACAGTAATCCCACGATGGTGGTACTAATGCCATTCTCATGTTACAAAAAGGGGTCAGAGGCTCAAAGAGATGGCATGATCTGCCTAGAAACAGCTGGCTTCAGAGNGGAGCTAAGATTTCCCTGAAGCTAGTATGAAGGCAGAGCGGTGTTCTGACTCTGTGACATGATGCTGTCATCACTGTGTCAGTGAGCTTTCCGTGGCTGTTACCAAAATACTCCAGAGAACAGTGTCAAGAGAGGAATGAGTTGTTTTCAGTCTGTGGTCAACTGGCTCACTTAGGAGCTGAGGTGAGGCTAAACATCATGACCATGGGAACATATGAAAGAGGAAACTGTTCACTTCCTGACNGGCAGGAAGCAGAGATAAGAGGCCATGGTCAAGATCTCCCGAGGACTTTCGCATATTGACCTTTTTCTTTTATCTAGGTCAACTTCCTAAAGTTTCCAGCACCTGTCAAAAATAGGACGACCAGCTAGACCAATCATTCAATTAATTAGCTTTTTAGGGGGGTGTATGAACACATCACATCCAAACCATGACATGCATCTATAGTAAGTCTCTTTAATTTAAAAGTTTAATTTTATTTATTCTTGGAGAATTTCATACATGTAATATATTTTTATAACTACCCCAACTGCTTCCAGACCACTCCTCCATATCCCTCTTCTAGTTTCATAGCCTCTTGTTTTATTTCATGTTTTGAGACAGTGCCCCACTATGTAGTCCAGGCTGGCCTCAACCTAGCCATCCTCCTGCTTCAGTCTCCCAAATGGTAGGAGTAGAAAACTGTATCACCATGTCTGGTCCTGACATCTTAGTTCAGTCTCAGGAGAATAAGCCTGTGTGGCTAGCAGTGGGTAGAAAGACAGGAAAAGCCACATTTATGTGGTGCTGAGCAGTAAGAATAGGACGTATGGTTGTGTTGGTGCCACAACTGGAAAGCAAAGGCTATTCCCAGCCAGTGGGGGTGAGGTGGGGGGTGAGGACACAGCGTGCAAGTGGGTGTTCTTTCTTCTTTCTCTTAGTGTTTGAGTTTCCTTCCTTGTCACTGTGCTATTTGTACAGNAAGAACAATTCACGACAAAGGGTGGAAAGACGGAAGATAAAAGTCCCTAGGGTGCTTCATGGCATGTCTGAAGTGCAGCTCTAGCCCTGGGTCTTCCACCAAGACAGTAGCACTTCTAAAGAAACTAGCTCTGTCTAGACAAAAGAGAGGAGACAAACTCACCCCAGGCTGAGAGGTCTTGGTTGTCTGCTGCCATGCTCTAATGTTGGAGTGGCTGCCACAGCCAATGTGAAGTTCTTACCTGGGCCAGTAGGTATAGCAGTGACCTGGCACCTCGACCTAGGAGATTTTGCATCTGATGGTGATTGCTGTTCCCTGATGATTTGTTGTTAGCTCTTCTTGGCTAGAGGACCAGTCTGGCCCTGCTAGAGGAAGGAAGGGCCTGTGTAAGATTCTGACTGAAGGATAGAGGCCAAGGTGACCTCAGCCAGGAGACACTGAAACGGCACCAACCACTGAAGTTAACCTGGGTGTCCTAAATATGTTGATGTTTATTCTGTCCTTCAGTTATGAATGCTTTCCAGAATCTGCCCATCTGCATACCTTTCCGTCTGCCTGGGATGTTCTTTCTTATGGTTCCTGACACAGCTAACCTCTCTGCCTGTACTATAATGCCACATCCTTTTGATTTCTTTCTTTTTTTTTTTTTTTTAAACAAAGGGTCTTATGTTACCCGGCCTTGAACTCCCAATTTTCCTGTTTCCATCCAAGAGTACTTGGGCTACAGGTGTATACTACCATAACCAGTTTCTGTGGGACTTTGGGTAGAAACTAGGACTCCATGAATGCTGGGTGAGCACTACCATCAGGGCTACCCCTTTCCCCTGTGCCACAGAGTCCACACTTCTTTCTCCAGCCTCCTTTTAGGGAATGAATCACCCCCTCCTCTTTCTCCAAAAACCCTTATTTGTATTTTTCCTATGGCAATGTATTTTTTCTGCCATACATTATAATTACTTATGTCCATGTCTGGTTCCTCCACTAAATGGTGAGCTCCTCAAGGTGGCCTCGGAACACATTTTATCTGATTCTGATCCCCCACACAGCTTGGCCAATGTCTGGCATATGGTATGTGCNCAGTCACTGTGCGGAATGACATTAAACAACAGTGAGTGTGTCCTTCCTCTTTATATGTCATGGGCTTTCTGGGAAAGCTGTTGAGATTATAGGTGACCAGTTGCTTCTATGTCCCTTGCATTCCTGTGCATTCTAGAAGAAGGAGGCAGAAGAAGAGAGTTAAAGGTATCTGTGAACCCATACTCCAGAGTTCAGCCAGAGCTCCTGAGAGAGGGCAATAATGGGAGTAGGAACTCACACATGCAGACTCTCACTCCTTCACACTCAGTAACTCTGCCAAGTCTCACAAGGCTCTAGAAAGAGTTGAGTGGGCAGTATCTGGCTGTTCCAGTTGAGGAAACCAGAGTTTGAAAAAATGAAGTGATCCGCTGAAGACTGAACTTGCTCAAACCCAGCTCTGTTGACTTCACACCCCTTTCTCTGGAACTACAGGGATGACAGGGGCTCTGTCTACCTTACTCTTTGACAATATTTTGCTGAGGAAGGAAGGCAGGCCAGAATCNAAGCCTTCATAAGGTGTATTTACACTGGGCCCCAGTCATTAGCATCCTACATATTTACCTGTGTCCACTCCTTTAGTTCTTTCTCCAAGGCTCAGGCCCCTGCAAGCCCCTCACTTCTACTGGATCTTGGTTTTCATTTCTATAAACAGAGGCTGAGCTAGTTTAACTGGATCACATTTACTTGAGGGCCTAGCACAGATTTCTCTCACCCTCCTGGTAGACAACTCCCAGCTCCAACACTAGAGGCCTCCCAGACTCCAGCTGTCATGATGGAGTGTACAGCCCAACAGTGCAGCCTCTTCCCAGGTCGGCTGTGGAACCTGAGCCTCCTCTAGACAGCAGGGCCGCTCTGCACAGATCAAATCCGGAGCCTCATTAGTCATGTCAGATGACATAGTTAACATTTGAGGCAAGCATAGCCAGTTCATCAAAAGCCCCTATGTGCTGGCTCCACTGCTGTAGCTGAGGAACTACTGTATATGAAGCAGGCAGCACATCAGAGGAGCAGCCCCAGAGTGCTTCCACATCGGTTTTTGATTAATCACATAGACATGTCTTTAATCGGTGCCAGGGTAGCGGCCGGGGAACTTATGGGAAAGCAGGATGTTATGCTTTCGTTCCCTGCAGCCCCATAAAGCAATGAAAGATGAGGGACAGAATCACTGTTCGTTGGACNTTTATCGACCATGCAGACCCAGAAAACACAAATAATTATCTGAATCAAAACCTAACCTTATTTTCCCAACTCACTGGAAACGATGCATGTTCCCCTCTGCCTGACCTGCCTGCATGCCTGTCTACTGAGATGTAGAGCTAAGCAAAATGCATGAGTTCTAAAAGTGCTGTTGCATTGAGAGTAGCCTCAGTTTCCCCCAACCTTCCTGAGGAAGATGCCTGGAGGTAACTGGGAAGGTACCTACTCTCAAAAACTTCCTGCCTCCAGCCTGTCACCATCTTATGAACTAATGTCAGAAGTATTCATTCTTACTGGCAGTGGTGATCAAGTGCTGGGATTAAAGGTTTGNTGGCACACTCCTTTAATTCCAGTGCTTGGGAGGTAGAGGAAGGCAGATCTCTGTGAGTTCGAGGCCAGCCTGGTCTACAGAAGAAGTATTCATTCTTTTCTAGTCCTTAGAGATTTAAGTAAGACACATGGAGTGAGCTGGGCATGGTGGTACATGCCTTTAATCTCAGTACCCAGAGAGACACTGTCTTAAATATATGTGTGTGTGTGTGTGTGTGTGTGTGTGTGTGTGTGTGTGTGTGTGTACATGTGCGCGTGTGCACGCATGTTTTGTTGTTGTTATTTTTTTAAAGATGAGATCTCACAATGTATCACTAGCTGTCCTGGAACCTCACTATGTAGGCCTGGCCTCCAACTCACAGAAACCTGCCTGCATCCTGGTATTGTAGTGCATGACTTTAATCCCAGCACTCCAGAGGCAGAGGCAGGCAGACCTCAGTGAATTTAAGGCCAGCCTGGTCTACAAAGTTAGTTCCAGATCAGCCAGGGGCTACACAGTGAGACCTTCTCTCAAAAAAAGACACATACTTTGTGTAGTGAATGGCAAGCGCTGTTCTGTTGCCATAGGAACTAGGGATTGGAGTCAAATAGAGAGTTTTTCCCCAGGAAATGGTGATCCAGGAGGAAAGAGGGTGGGTCCACAACATGAACCGACCTGTGACTGGTAACATCACACCCTACAGAAGTTGAAGTACCAGGGTATGGTATCAGGAGGATTTGAGTTCACATCTCAGCTTCCAGAGACTGGGGAGATGGCTTGGCAGTTAAGAGCACTTGCTGGAGCACTTGCTGGGCATGGTGACACATGCCTTTAATCCCAGCACCTGTGAGAAAGAGGTAGGCAGATCTCTGTGAGTTCAAGGCCAGTCTGGTCTGCAAAGCAAGTTCCAAGAAAAAGCACTTGTTCCTTGATGCTCTTGCAGAGGACCTGAGTTCCATCCCCACAACCCACACCGGGAAGCTCACAACCACCACAGCTCCAGTTCCAGGGGATCCACTGCTCTCTTTGGCCTCCTTGGGCACCTGCACATATGTGTGCACACAGAGACAGATATGCATACATATAATTAAAATAAAAATACATCTTAAAATTGTTTAGTTGTTAAAAAAAATCCCAGGAGGCTGGAGGGATGGCGTATCAGTTAAGAGCACTGCTGCTCTTCTAGAAGACTCAGGTTTGATTCCCAGCACCCACATGGCAGCTCCTAACCACCTGTAACTCCAGTTCTAGGGGGTCTGATTCTCTCTGCAAGCACAACACATGTGTGGTGCAGACATACATGCAGGCACACACCCATAATTCATACACATTAAAAAAAGAAAAGAAAAGTATCTTAGCTCTCATTTGTATTTCTGGCCTTTGTTGGTCTGAGTTTTAATTGTAGTATATTACATGGCCCTTCACATGGCCATTGTGAAGCCCATGTGAGTTAGCAGGGTGGAAAGTTACACAGCACAAGGCTGAGCACTGAGCAATAGTTCTACCAGGTCTAAATAAGCACCTTCAGGGAGCTGGAGAGATGACTCAGTAGTCAAAAACATTTGCTGCTCTTGCAAAGAACATGGGTTAAGTTTCCAGTATCCACATGATGGCTCACAAACACCCATAATTCCAGTTCCAGTAGATTTGGTGCTCTCTTCTGATCTCTGTGGGTACCAGGCACACATGTGGTACACATATATGCATGAGGCAAAACACTCATGCACATAAAATAAAATCAATAAATCTAAAAAAGCACCAACAGTAAAGTTCTGATAAGAGTGCTGTGAGAAGAATCTCAGGTTCCTGAAACAAATGATCACAGGCCCTATGTTAGCCTCCACTCTGGACACTAGAGATTTATATGGGAAGCTCAGGCCACCCTTGGATGAGACCGCTGCCAATGGGAGAGTAATGGTGATCCAGTATGGTAAGTAGAATAATGTAAGCTGAGCNTGGTGGTGGTACCTGTAATCCCAGCACTGAGACAGGAAGATTCAAGTTCAAGGCCAACATGAAGCAGGTTTGAGACCAGCCTAAGTTAAACACCAAGACTCTCGAAATCAACCAATCACTAAAAACAATGGCAAATCAGAGGTCTACTGACACAAGTCTACTCAGGGTTAACAAGGAGGAAAAGCAACAGTGGCCATCTCACCTTGGAAACCAGGGTAGACTTTCCTGAAGAGGCAATGCTTCAGCTAAGCCTGATATATGAGAATATTTTATTTCAAAGAAAGAAAGGTACCCAAGCATGACAGCACAGTTTCCTTCTGCTATGGCTGGATGTTTTGGGTCCCTAAAGGTTCCTGTGCTAGAAGCTTAGCCCTTAGTGTGGGAGTGTTTAGACATAATACACCTTTAAGAGGTGGGACTAGAGGCTTAAATACCAGGAGTATTTGTCTATCATGCCTTAAGGTTCTGGGTTTGAACCCTAGCACAGAAATAAAGAAGGTAGACCATTGTCTCCTTCTTGGTATATATGAGCTGATATCTCCTTTTTTTTAAACTTTCATTTTTCCCTCATATATTACATCCCAGCTGATGGTTTCCCTCCCTCCACTCCTCCCAGTCTCTCCCCCCACCTTCCCTCTCCCCTAGATAAACTCCTTCTCAGTTTCCCCTCAAAAGAAAAAGAAAAAAGAGCAGGCCTCCCGTAGATATCCATCAAATGTGGCTTAACAAGATACAGTAAGAGTGAGCACAAACCCTCATGTCACAGCTGGATGTGGAGACCCAGTAGGAGGAAAAGAGTCCCAAACGCAGGCAAAAGAGTCAGGGACACCCCCCCCCACTCCCACTGTTGGGAGTTCTACAAGAACACCAAGCTGGGAGTTCTACAAGAACACCAAGCTAATAACCATAACGTAAATGCAGAGGACCTAGCTCAGATACATACAGGTTTCTTGTATGTCACTTCAGATTCTTTGAGCCCCTATGAGCCCAGCTTAGTTGATTCTGTGGGCCATGTTCTCATGGTGTCCTCTCTTCTCTGGCTCCTACAATCCTCCCTTCCCTTTTTCTGCCGGGTTCCCTTGGCTCCACCTAATGTTTGACTGTGGGTCTCTGTATCTGCTCTGTTCTCTTCTTTCTTTTCTTTCTCCCTTTCTTTATTTCCTTTTGTGTTTTTGTTTTGTTTTGTTTGTTTGTTTTTGTTTTGTTTGTTTGTTTTGTTTTGTTTTTTGAGACAAAGTTTCTCTATGTAGCCCTGGCTGTCCTGGAACTTGCTCTGTAGACCAGGCTGGCCTCAAACTCACA
>LZPO01076247.1:71815-86563 GCA_001675575.1 Neotoma lepida
TAGAAAGAGTGAAGTCAAGTTTGCTGATGAGGTGTATATGGGAATCATAAATCATTTAGGAACTTGTTGTCCATGGAAAACACTCTGGCGTTTATCTGAGTGAAATGGGAGAATTTAGAGCTGAGAGGGTTCTTAACAGGATTACTGGCTGCTTGTTAACTGTAGGAACAAGAGTGAAAGCAGGAAGATCGGTGAAAGACTGTTGCCATAATCCAGATAGTAGATGAGGAGGAAGAAGAATGATGATTTTACATAAGGTTTGGCGATAAAGCCAACATGATCTACTAATAGTTTGGATGTGGGTTATAAGAGAAAACAGAGTCAAAGGTAACTCCCAAGACAATGGATGTGTGTGAGGATAGTGTAGGTACACAGGTGTCCTGCTCTGTTTCTCTCCTCATTTCCTTGAGACAGGGTCTCTGACTAAACCTGTAGCCAGGCTAGTGGCCAGCAAGCCCCAGCAGCCCTCCTGTCTCCACTCCCTGTAGTGTTGGAGTTGCAGGCACAGCCTTTTATGTGGGTGCAGCGATCTGAACTCAGATCCCCATACTTGCACAGTAAGTGTTTTCACCCATTGAGCCATCTCTCCTAGACTCCTGAGATTTTTAACATGAACAGTTACTGACATAAGAAAGATTGGGAAATACAATTTGTTGGGGTGATATTAAAAGTTTGATTTGTAATGTGACATCTGACAACNGGCTTGTGATAGGCTTGTTGGGCATTCAAGCCCGGGGATGGAGTTCAGAGCTGAAGACCTTGATTAGCATACATGAGATCCTAGGTTCTATCCCCTGTACTGGGGGAAAAACAGGTTTCTTTTTACTACATAGAGAAAGGAATTTCAAATGGCTGCTTTCTCTTTCTCTACATTGTTGTCAATACCTTTTTTGTTTGTTTGTTTGTTTTGGTGTTTTTTGTTTGTTTGCTTTTTGCTTTTTCAAGACAGGTTTTCTCTGTGTAGCCCTGACAGTCCTGGAACTTGCTCTGTAGACACAGGCTGACATCAAACTCAGAAATCTGCCTGCTTCTGCCTCCTGAGTGCTGGGATCAAAGTCATGTGCTACCATTCTTGGCATAGATTTCTGTTTTAAGTCTATTTATAAATATGTTCATATATTTTTTAGCCTTGGATATATGGTCTGTGGCCTTTTAAAAGAGATCTTTGCCTACTCCAAATATATTTATTTTATTCATTTATTGGAGACAAGGTCTCATTCTAGCCTAGAATTCACTATATAATTCAGGCAGGCCTTGAACTAGCTGTAATCCTGCTTCAGTTTCCTGAATGCTGGGATTACGGGTATGAACCACTATGCCCAGCTTGTTTTATCTTTAATATTTAGATTTACAGTCACTTGGAACTTATTTTTGTTTATGTTGTGAAACTACTGGTCAAGATTTAATTTCTTCATATGGATAGCCTACTCAGCATTGTTTAAAGAAAAAAATCCATCTACATTGCTGTTCTAAGCTACTTTGGGTTTTTTGTTTTGTTTTTTAAAAGTATTTTGTTTTGTTTTGGGATTGAATTGAATCAGTAAATCAANATGGGTGAACAAATCAATATGATTTGTTTAGAATCAGATAATTCATGAACTTGTATGGCTCCATTTGTCTTTAAGAGGCAAATATGAAACCTTATGCATTTTCCACAATATTTATTCCTAGATGTTTGATATGGAAATGAGTAGGGTTAACTAATTGGACTTTTCTGTCTCATACTTACTCTGAATTGCTTGAATTGCTATTGGTATCAAAAACCTGTNTCACCTTAAATCAGAGATATCGTGGATAGCAGTGCTCTGTGTGGAGGGTCTCCAGAAATTAGTAATTTAAAGATGTAACTGAGTAGTGTGCCAAACTTTTATAGTAAGATATTTTTGCACCTAATATTTGTATTTTGAAANAGAATGTTTATGATCATAATTTACAACTGTGTAAAATATTAAAATATGAATACCTTAGGCATGGTTACTGAGTGATATAATATTTCCTAGCTAAGTGAAATACATACAATTTAGGTATATGGCTTTAGTTTCAGTATGAAAATCATAACAGTCACTGGTTTCACATACTTGAGAGTGGAATTAAGTGTCAGGGTGTATATCAGGGTTAAAAGAGTAAGACCTTGGAGGAGCTGGGTGTGATGGCGCACNCCTTTAATCCCAGCACCCCTGGAGGCAGAGGCAGTTGGATCACTGAGTTCAAGACCAGCCTGGTGTATATATCCAGTTCCAGGCCAACCAGGGATACATAATGAGACCCTGTCTGAAAAAACAAACAAAAATAAAAGACCTAAGAGGACATATGTGTGTGTATATTAATATATATTATACTTGTAACGTAATAATATTAAATTAATTATATAATACAGTATGATATACAAATAGGACATGAATTTGCTTTCATACTTGTGACACTTTTTCCATGGCAGAACTTTGTTTTTATTAACTTGAATTTGGGGAAAATCTAGTTGTAACCTGTCCGGAAATTACTTAGACGTTTTAATCCTTAATTTCATCATCTGTACTCACCTTTGGAAAGAGTTGGAGCAATATCTAGCCCTTAGTAAGTGTTTAGTAAACATTTGTTTTTCTGAAATCTTAAGCACTAAACACATCGGTTTACCTTGACTAGCATCTTCCATACTTTCTATGTAATAGACTGTGCAGATGCCATCTCTTTGTTCTTGGAGCTTGCTTTTGCATTTGTACATATACCATTATGTGTACTACATCATGTTTGTAATAAGGCAAACGAGTGNGTCCTTCATGCTTATACGAGGTGCTGTAGTTGTTTGTAGAACATGTACTTGCTACCTCTTTGCAGTGCTGGTGGTGTTTGATTTGCTCAGGTGAAGGAAATGTTGCGTTGTTTGTTGGCCTTGTGGGTTGAGTTCTGTGTTGGCACTCTGTGCTGCTGCTGCTTGAGTTCTCACTGATTCCTAGATGTCGTGACTGAGCAAGTTATTCCTAACTTTGTAGTTGAAGGGTTTATTCTAAATGATTTCAAAGGTTTCTTACAACTTTGATTTTATTATTAGTAAACTTCTTCTAATTGTGTTCTAGATGGAATCCATTCTTAATGATACATACTTGCCTTAAAACTAAATTAATTTTTTGTTTGAATTTTGTGGTCTCAACTCTGTGGCCTTGTCGACTTGAAACGCATTAGGATCTACTTTCTTCTTCTTCCCAGGTGCTGAGATTAAAGGCATATACACCATGCCTGGTTCAGATTAATTATGTTTTGAGACAAGTTTTCCTATGTAGCTTAGGCTGGTCTCAAACTCAGAGTCCTCCTGCCTCAACCTCCCAAGTACCGAGATTATAGGTGTATGCCACTATGCCTAGGTCAAATGCTGAAATTTAAACTTTGAGTTTATATTTCATAATTTTATTTTGGTTTTATTTATAGATGCCAGAAGTGGGTTGAGAATTGTAGGAGAGCAGACTTAGAAGATAAAACACCTGATCAACTAAATAAGCATTATCGACTATGTGCCAAACACTTTGAGACCTCTATGATCTGTAGAACTGTAAGTAATAGCCGGTGTGGCTTCTCTTTCTCTTACTATGTCTGGTTTGCAGTGTACGTTCTTATTGGAATGTCTACCTATTCCCTACCGTTTAAGTTGAAGATAAGTTTGGAGTTCAGTAGTATTATCTGTTCTCAAAAACTTGACTTTTTAAGCCCCTCTGTTCCTGATGCCCCATTCCCCCCTCACTAGGGGTAACAACTTTTAAACTTACAGAAAATGTAAGTGTATAATACTGTGGCTGTTCATTTCAAGCAACTTTCCTAGAGTTTTTTAGTTTGTTTGGTGTTTTTTTAAAATGTGGTTCTATGGATAGAACCCAGAGCCTTCTGTATGCTAGGCAAGTGCTCTACCCCTGAGTTAGCTCCAACCCCTCTCTAGAGCATCTTGTGAATGACAGTCTCACCTAGGAATGATGCTCTTTGTGTTCATGATTTGAATGTACTCTTAAGAACCAGCACTTACTTTGTTCCCACTATTTAATTTTTAAGGGCTGGCTAGAACAAGAATCCGTATCACACAGGAAACGTAAAAATGTTCTCACACCCAGACCTTTCCCTCTAAAGAGATCAGACCAAAATCTTAAGATTCCTAATGTTCTAGGATTCTGTTACTGCTGTGATTCATAAAAGCCAGAAGCAACAGATTTGATTGACATGTATGAACCACTATAGAAACTAATAAGNAAGAGTTTGGTAAATCCGCAGTATTCTTCTTATGTATAACTAACGTTTTGNATTAGGTTTGGGATAGACATAAACTTGACTTGAAGGTACACTATATATTATTATGCAGCAATTTATTTTGATATTTTTTTCAGATACATTTTGCAGAGGCATCAGAAAACTAAAGAATGATTGGGTTATTTTATTTCTCAATATTAATTGAAGCAGATACTTGTGAAGTCATTGGGAGGTGAGCCAATTCCGGTTCAACAATTTAATCACAAATATTTGAGGGATTTTTTTTTTAACCTTGCTTTGTTACAAGCATTAATACTGATCAGCCAAAAGGTTTTATATGTTCTAAAGACAAATTACTTTTGTGTTCCTGACATTCAGTTAAAATATCACAAATTATTTTGAAATACACAAACCATGCATTTTTACTTTTTTATTTTAGTATAGTAAATATCATCTTTTAACTGTATAATTCCAGCCTGATTAATTTGAGAAATTTAAAATATAGCTCACTAATGTAGCTGACTTTATTCAGAGTTTAGAATAGAAAAATTAGCTAGTTTTACTTTTTTAATTCCCAAATGATTCTTTCACCTTGAGTAAATCAACCCAAATATGAGAAATGCTCTCTCTGTATGTGTGGGACAAGCAGCTTGAAAGCTGCTCACATGGTAACTGTATTGAAATATGTAAGCTCGTTGGCTTCATTAGTTCGGCATTTAAGATCTCGTTAACATACACGAGTAGTTCTGCCAAAGCTAAAACTTTTATCTTCGATGCTAGAGTAAGATCAGTGTAGTTCCTTTAAATTAGCAAAGATTAAACCATGATATGGAGTTAGAATTGTTCATATGAGTTAGATATAATCTTTTGACATGTGTATTTATAAATGAATAAAGAATATCTCATTTTTCATTCATATTCTAATTTTTCTGAACTTGCTTTGTCTGCTAGATTTGAATTTTTTTAATTCTCTAGAATGTCTCATCCCTCCCGAAATCACCTAACTATTTGATGTTGGCTATGTTTAATTTTGAGACTTTAGCTTAGTGAGAAAAATGAAAAAACTCAGGGTATCGTAGGTTTTGCTTTCTTCTGTAGCTTTGTCCATACCAAACCCAACCCAAACTTCCTGGTAGACTTAGAGTTCTTAGTCCAGCAAAGAAGCCAAGTATTAAGAAATTACATTAAAGACTCACGTCTTTCATCCCAGCACTCNGGAGGCAGAGGCAGGCGGATCTCTTGAGTTCAAGGCCAGCCTGGTCTACAGAGCGGGTTCCAGGACAGACTCCAAAGCTACACAGAGAAACCCTGTCTCGAAAAGAAATGACATTTCTGCTTGGCATGGTGGCTCACACCTATAATTCCAGCAGTCAAGAGGCAGAGGTAGATAGGATCATGAGTTGAAGCCCACTTGAGCAATATGGTGAGGCCATGTCTCAATATACCAAAAAATTAAATATAGTAATTAAAAATAATAAATCAGACTGTTTTCTGTGATGTGTGGGATTGATTAGAAAACACTGACTCTGACTAGTAATTCAGCACCTCTTTGGATGGAATCNAAGGAGTATGTTCCACATAGATATATTTTCCTGTCCTGTCTTCCCAGCCTCCCTTACCAAGGTGAAAAAATTTAGAGAAGTCAGCTTTGAAATAATCATTACTACTAAGAAAGTTCTCTCAAAAGTGTGCTTTGTGTGTTTCTCTGTAACTGGAGGGAGAAACCAAAGTCTCTGTCTCTTTGGACTAGCTAGTGGGAATAATAGTTATTTATCAGTCACTCTCTTAATTAATTTCTTGTCGTCCCAGCTTCCTCTTGGCTCCCTATGGAAGACTGTCACTATGTAGGTTTGGGTCCATCTTCTGGTGAGACACAAAGCAGGGTAGAGAAAGGTGCTTGCTTCTTCAGTGATAAGGTCATTGGGACAAGAAGGGAGTTTAGAAATGCCTAATTGAGCATTGGTAGAATGTAATTATGTATTTTGTTATCCTTAGTATGTGAATAATTTCATTTTGGAAGACGTTGATCTACTTGACACCTGACTCCTATTTAGAGCAAGAAACTGGAGTCTAAAAAGTCATTGGTCGGGTTAATGTTTTTTACTGTGTTTTGATATTTCCCAGTTCTAACAACAGCAGTGGAGTGAATGACAGGTAAGGAGGGAGCATTGTAAGTGAACATAAAAAGGCATAGATAATTTGGGATACCTGTGATTCCTATAGGTTTGGTAGCTAATGGAAGGACAGAANAGATAAGATCTCCAGAAGGGCATCGGGTTTTGCAAAGAAAGAAATTGTAGAAAAGTCATTAGTGTAGAATTTTATTTACCTTTTTTTTTTTTGAAGGACCGTCTCTAAATTGATACATTTTCTTTTTCAGAGTCCTTATCGTACAGTTCTTCGAGATAATGCAATACCAACAATATTTGATCTCACCAGTCATTTGAACAATCCACATAGCAGACACAGAAAACGAATAAAAGAATTGGTATGTCTCTGGCCTTTCAGCTTTCCTATTGCTCCACAGTCCTATTAAATCAAGTATGGAACTATTTGTTAACAGTTCATCCAAGTTATCCTGCGTCTCCCAGCATGGTAGGAAGTGAGGGCTATGCTTATAAAGACAGTTAGTCTGTCTTAGTACTATTTAAATTGGAAAAGCTCCTCCAGATATAGCCAGCTGATAGTTGTTGACTTGGGACAAAGTGTGCTGTTGATTACAGACCACTAGCTCATTGCTTTCCTGGGACTGGTAGCAAGGAAAATGAAATTGGTGTGTTTCCAGAATTCAGCACAAAGGGATAAAGAAAAGGAAAGTATTAGGATTTGAGATCTAGATTGTTTAGATATGAGAATTTCACTATCACTGTTGACAGAGTCTAGAAAAAGTTTAAAATGTCATATAATTTTTTTATATGTGCTTTTATAATCCTTTGCTACCTTTCAGCTCTGATAGCTGAAACATACCTATATCTTTTGTTGACCTTAGGTAAACACCATTATTTACACATTACCCTTATCAAGGCCTCTCTTATTCGATTTTTTTCAATTATGTAATTATTATTAGGCACACATGCAATGGCAGCATGCATGTGGACACCAGAGAAAAATTTAAGATTGGTCACTCTTACCTTTGGAGCCCAGGATAGGCTTGTGAGGTANATGCCATTGCCTGCTAAGCCATCTTACTGGCTCAGCTCACCTTATCTAGTTTTGAAGACAAGTTCCTGTTAGCTCTTCAGAGGCTGTTTTGTTTTGTTTCAAGAAAAATTTGCATGTTGTAGACACTGCTCCTGAAAGTTAGGTGGGACTCAGTGAAGTCCTTCAGGCTTAGAATGGGTGGGAGGTTTTGTTTGCCTGCCCAGTTTCTTGGTTTTCTCTTGGGGTTTTTTGTTTGTTTGTTTGTTTGTTTTGCTTTTTCTAGCTTCCTGAATGTTTTGGCTCACATGTGTATGGAAAGCCAGTTTAGAGGTATGATGCTTGCCCTGCTTAGCTGGCAGTATTTTGTAATCTCCCTTAGTTCTGTAAGATTATTGTTTTTATTTTGAAAACCTCTTCATGTTGTTAATTTCAAATGTTAGGTGGTGCACAGGAGCACCTATAGTCCACAGGATCCTGTATGTGTGTCTCCATTGTCCCTGAAGTCTGGTGCTTCCTCAGGTGATCCACTGTTCTTCCTGAAAGCTTTCTGAANTTTTTTATTGTGGACATTTAAATTTTATTGAACAGGGCCAGGGATATAGCCAAGTGGTACAGTGCTTGCCTGGCATTTGCAGGGCACTGGGTTCAGTTCCAAGCACCACCAAAACAATTTTTTAAAAAGTGCCATAATGTATTTTCATTGCCTTTATTATCTAGTCTGATGACAATTTTACATCTCAGGACTTAATCTTTCACGCTTATTTTTGCTTCCTCATTTTNCCCTTCTGCTTCTGTGGTATTTGTCATAGATGAATGGAGCAGTCCTTTGCACCAACAACACTTGGCCATCCTTTACCTGCTGCCCTCTGGATGGGGGTGGGGGGTGGGAATAGCTATTCAACTTAGCCAGCCGGCTGACAGTTCTTGTTAGTAGCAGTGTCCAGAGATGCCCATCAGGTACCCTGCTCTCTGGCTTTCATTGGCACTGTTGTTTTCCTGCCACAGATAGCAGTAGATTGTATAAAAACACTAGAGAGACTTGAGGGGAGAGTAAAAGACAAATCTGGAAGTTCTTTCTCTGTCTCCCTGTGATTGTTGGTTTGAGTACATAGAGTACACCCTGTGTATTTCTTTTTCTTCTGAGCTGACACTGTCACTCTCTNCTTCCTAGGTGCTTCTCATTGTCTTTCATAAGTTCTGTGATTCAGCAGCCTCCTTGTTTTGTGACATCTTTAGGGTTAGATTGGGAAGAGGAACCATTGTGTTCTCTTGAATTTGATGCTGGTGTACCTTCATCCCATTAGTCACTCAGTACACATTTGTCCAGTTAGGATACTTCAGGGAGAAAGTAGCTTAAATAACATGTGCTTTCTCTTCTAGTACTTATTATAAGCTTGGAATCATGAGCACATTACATAGTTTTGGTTTCCTATCATCTGTTTGAAGAATGTATTCCACATGAAGAACTAATGCTCTTTGGAGCTAAGGATGTAGCTTAGTTGATTAGAATGCATGTGTAACATGCATGAAGTCCTGGGTTCGATTCCTAGCACTACATAAACCAGAACTTAGGAGGTGAAGGCAAGAGGATCAGAAGTTCAAGGTCACCCTCAGCTACTTAGTTCAAGACCACCTGGAATACACAAGACACTTTCTTTAAACAACNGTACCAAGACCCCTTACACTCTTAAATGAGAATTTTTTGTTGTTGTTGCTCAAATCGGTCTTTTTAAAGTCTAAGATGATTTACTAGAGATGGTTGTCTAAAATATTTTCTTCTTTTTTAGAGTGAAGATGAAATCAGGTCACTGAAACAGAAAAAAAGTAAGTGATAGTGTTAATGACTCAGCGTCTGAAGGCCTTTTTAAAAGGCCTTGACCTGGTAAGAACAAAAAATTGAGCGTGAATGCAAAAGTGTGCTTGACTTGGTCCTGCAGCCGGAGTTATTGGAGATTACAGTCTTAGTTCATCCTGTATCTGCAAAGCATTGTTGTGCTGTACGCATTGCTATGTACAGAGCACAGAGGGAGCACCTTCTCCCCTCGAGGTGCTCTCAGTGTGGTAGGGGTGGCAGGCCACAGAGTGTCCCAGTAGGGAAGGGATGCTCCAGTAAAGCCAGCCAGTCCAATTCCACCCATGCACCTTGTGGAACATAATAATTTCTTGTCTATAAAGGCAGTTGGTACTTTGGGTGTAGTGATTACAGAGTCTTTGTAGGTGCTGATGTATAAGCTGTGCCATCAAAGGATGAGGCTAGAAGTTGTTTCTGTTCTTACCAGTTGACACCATTTCTCTTCCTCTCTCTTCTCTTGCTGCTATAGACATAAGCTTTGACTGATGTCATTCTATCATCCTGGTGCTTTGTTTAATTCTCACAGTAGCTACATGATAAGTAATATTCCGTCTTTATAGATGAGGATACAGACTCCGCAAAGAAAGATAGGAAAGGCATTCTATATAAACATAGCGTAGAACAAAACCTGCTGCTACATTGAAGTGACCACACACGCTTAGATGTTGTCAGGGTTTCTGATAGCCTATGGTGCTTAACAGAATTCAAAACTTGCAGCATTGTGAGCTGCTAGCTGCTGGGACCACTGAGGAGTTTGTAATTAGGTGATAACATGACCAGGCTTCCATGGAGCACTGTGGATTAGGAAAGGTGTCTGTGTAGGCAGAAGGGCCAGAACAGGAGGATCTTGTATGTAGGAGATTCACATAGAGACTGGTGTCCAAGAGGAGAGAGACTGGGTTTCCACTTTATAGTCCTTATGCTTTATGAAGCATCTTTTTGAAATGATACAGTAGAATTAATACCTGTTGATTGGAAGTGAAGGAACAAAGGGGGCAGGGAGAAGGTAGGGGCAGCAAGGAAGGCAGACAGGATAACCTTTCTTTCTGGGTGATGTATATAATAAAGGAGGAACTGTGTAACTGAAGAGGGTTGAGGGAGGAATCTTCTCTGGCCTCACTGAGCCATGCTGAGCTCTGAGAGCCTGGGATGCCTAGAACACAGCTTACACAGTCCAGTCACGCTAGACTTTGTATCAGGCAACCTGCTTGTCTCTGCCACCTTAGTGCTTTGATTGGAATATGTATACTAGCCACATGATGTGCCTTCCTTACCTGTGTCCCCTGTACTCATGTAATTATCAAATGCAACTTCCTGTTGAGGCGTTTTCTGTCCCTCCCAGTGATGCTGCACAATTTTTGGTGGCTTTCTCATAAACCTAGACTTTTAAGAACTGGGTTTTAAATGATTCTTCAGATTTTAATTTTTTTCCTGGGACCATTACTGACCTATATGACTATAGACAGGACACTTTCCCCATCCAGATTTGAAAAGACTAGGCTGAGCTTACTAATACTCTAATAATAATGTCCCCCTGTTATAGGAATCTATATTATGTTGGTTTTTGTAGAGCTGTCTTCCATGTAGAAGTGTAGCTTAACAGAGAGAGGCAGCATCTCTGTGGATCTTGGATTTTATTTCATTTTTTCTCTAATTTTATCTGTGGCCTTGGGCAAGTTATTTACTGTCATTATTTGTCAAATGGGATTANACCATCTGCCTGAAGAAAGTAATGTGATATGTGTACAATGTAAAAATACCTGTGGAAATACGTGTTCTTTCACCTTTTTTCTTATGGTATCTGTCATTCATGTTAATAGTTTGTGAAGTACATTGTAATTTAATTAAAAATTGTTCCTACTTCATAACAGCCTTTAAGTTTGTTAAGCTCTGTCAACAGCATTTGTCTCTCCTTTTACTAACTTTGTATCCTATTCTGTTGATGTTCTGTTAATGGTGAATGAATGAGTTTGTAGATTTTAAACAGTCAGCCAATCAAAAGTGTAAGCTAGTTTGTTTTTTGTGGTTCCTTGTGAATCTGTTTGTAAAACTAACCCTTTGTTTTCCAGTTGAGGAAACTTCTGAACAAGAACAGGAAACTAACAGCAATGCTCAGAACCCCAGTGCAGAAACAGGGAACCAGCAGGATGGAAACGTGTTACCTTTAACCCTTGAAGAGAAGGAGAACAAAGAGTACCTTAAGTCGTTATTTGAGATCCTGATTCTCATGGGAAAGCAGAACATACCCTTGGATGGGCACGAGGCAGACGAGATCCCAGAAGGCCTCTTTGCTCCAGATAACTTTCAGGCACTCCTGGAGTGCCGAATCAACTCTGGAGAGGAGGTCCTGCGGAAGCGCTTTGAGACCACCGCGGTGAACACGTTATTCTGCTCGAAAGCGCAGCAGAGACAGATGCTGGAGATCTGTGAGAGCTGCATTCGGGAGGAGACGCTCAGGGAAGTGAGAGACTCGCACTTCTTCTCCATCATCACAGACGATGTGGTGGACATAGCAGGAGAGGAGCACCTGCCCGTGCTGGTGAGGTTTGTCGATGAAGCTCATAACCTGAGAGAGGAGTTTGTGGGCTTCCTGCCGTATGAAGCTGATGCAGAGATTTTGGCTGTGAAATTTCACACTACAATAACCGAGAAATGGGGATTGAATATGGAGTATTGTCGTGGTCAGGCTTACATTGTGTCCAGTGGATTTTCTTCCAAAATGAAAGTTGTTGCTTCAAGACTTTTAGAAAAATACCCCCAGGCTGTCTACACACTCTGCTCTTCCTGTGCCTTAAATGCGTGGTTGGCGAAGTCTGTCCCTGTGATAGGGGTATCCGTGGCTTTAGGAACAATTGAGGAAGTCTGTTCTTTTTTCCACCGATCACCACAGCTGCTTTTAGAACTTGACAATGTAATTTCAGTTCTTTTTCAGAACAGTGAAGAGCGGGGTAAAGAGCTGAAGGAAATTTGCCATTCCCAGTGGACAGGCAGGCATGATGCCTTTGAAATCTTAGTGGATCTCCTACAAGCACTTGTTTTATGTTTAGATGGTATAAATAGCGACACAAATATTAGGTGGAATAACTGTATAGCTGGACGAGCATTTGTACTCTGTAGTGCAGTGACAGATTTTGATTTCATTGTTACCATTGTTGTTCTTAAAAATGTGTTATCTTTTACAAGGGCCTTTGGGAAAAATCTCCAGGGACAAACTTCTGATGTCTTCTTTGCAGCCAGTAGCTTGACTGCGGTACTGCATTCACTTAACGAGGTGATGGAAAATATTGAAGTTTATCATGAGTTTTGGTTTGAGGAAGCCACAAATTTAGCAACCAAACTTGACATTCAAATGAAACTCCCAGGGAAATTCCGGAGGGCCCAGCAAGGTAACCTGGAACCTCAGCTAACCTCGGAGAGTTACTATAAAGACACCCTCAGCGTTCCAACAGTGGAGCACATTATTCAGGAACTTAAAGACATATTCTCTGAACAGCACCTCAAAGCTCTGAAATGCCTATCTCTGGTCCCCTCAGTGATGGGGCAGCTCAAATTCAACACCTCAGAAGAGCACCATGCTGACATGTACAGAAGTGACCTACCCAATCCTGACACACTCTCAGCCGAGCTTCACTGTTGGAGAATCAAGTGGAAACACAGAGGGAAAGATATTGAGCTCCCATCCACCATTTATGAAGCCCTCCATCTTCCTGACATCAAGTTTTTTCCCAATGTCTATGCCTTGCTGAAGGTCCTATGTATTCTCCCTGTGATGAAAGTTGAGAATGAGCGCTATGAAAATGGACGAAAGCGTCTCAAGGCATATTTACGGAACACTTTGACAGACCAGAGGTCAAGTAATTTGGCTTTGCTTAACATAAATTTTGATATAAAACATGATCTGGATTTAATGGTGGACACATACATCAAACTCTATACAAATAAACCAGAGCTTCCTACAAATAATTCAGAAACCATTGAAAATACCTAAAAGATTTTAAAAATGGCTGTTGTCTTATGTTCACTGTTTGGAAGAAAAGCCGTAAGGTATAGTAGGTCAATTAATCACTGCATACCTGCCAATAGACCTCCAGTTGAATGCATCATTAGCTGTTGGTAATCTACATATTTAAATGGCCCCTGTTTGAACCCTCATGCTTTCAGTACCTGTCTGTTCTTAGGGAAGTTGGCATTGGGAATGCCAAAATGCCTCCCTGCTGGTGGCAGTCTGGAATTGCTTTAGTTAAAGTCATTTTAGATATAACTTTATCATTGTGGATCCACTTGTCAGCTGTTGAGTTATCAGGTCTTTGAAAAATGAATTTTATGAGAGATACATTTTATAATGTGTTACGATGAAGTATATCAATGACTTCTGACATATAGGAGTTACAGGTGTTTAAAATTTGTGTGATAGCAGCACTTGAAAGGCAGAGGCATGAGGATCACAAGTTTTAGGCCAGTCTGGGCTACATAGTGAGACCCTGGCTCAAAAAAAAAATAAAAAATAAAAAAACAAGGACTGGGGTATAGCGTAGTGGAGCACTTGCCTAGCATGTGCAAGCTCATGCCTCAGTACTGCAAAAGCAAAAAGTACAACAAAATCCAACTGTGTAATGAACAGTCACAGGAATTACAAAAGAAGTTTATAAGCTCAGCAAGCAGGTTTCAATGTAGTTCTGTCAGGATGGAAGGAACTCAAAGGAACAAGTGAATGGCAGAGCCAGGCACTGTCACTCCCCATTTGGTTGTTGCTGTTTACATTCCTTTGTTGAGCCTACATTTTCATAAGCATTTTCACAGGTAAATTTACTTCTGCTTCATGGTGAAGACAGAGACAAAGGCCACCCCTACAGGCAACTACTGACTTTTGTCTGTTTTCTTCTGTCTTTTTACATGATTATGTCTCTCTACTGCCTCATCTTGATTTATAAGCAAAACCTACAAAAATAAATGTTTTGTGGTTTATCTAAATAATACAGAAAATATTACTGTTATTTTTGGTGAATAAAATCAATTTTGTACAGTTTATTTCAATCTAAATAAAATGTGAATTTTGTTTAAATTTCAATTGAGGTATTTTTGGCGGGTCAGAACACTTGTGGATTTTCTTAAGATGATCATTTAATAATCACCCTCATGATTTACAATTCAAGGTGAAGTACTTTCTAGTTTTTCTTTTTGGGTATGTGGTTTGAAGTATAGGAAAATAATTAAAAGTAAGAAATTATTAATTGTATTGTTCATCTAACTGATGTGTTAAATATATACTGTGGCCCCTGCTACAGGTTGTTGGGGCTTGTGTTACTGTTCGTTGCTGATTAGAGTGTCGGTGGGTGAATTGCTTAACTGCTGTTGGGCTGTTTTGTGTTGAAGTGAGTTAATGTTATTTGAGCCTCAGACAGCAGAATTGGATGAATTTGCTGCAGCACTGGGTCAAGCCAGAACACATTGCCTATGCATGTTATAAGAGATGAAACAGCTTTATGTTGTTAGCACTCTGCATGATGTTTCTGTCCTTAACAGAGAGAACT
>LZPO01076248.1:6314-23742 GCA_001675575.1 Neotoma lepida
TTTCTTTCATTTTTTTAGGGGTATGAACAACATCTTGTATATTCTACATCCTGGTTGGGTTTATTTAGTTATATTTAAGATATATAATGCCTTTATGAAATATTACTGCACTATTAAGAATCAGAACGCAGCTGAGTGTGGTGGCACATGCCTTTAAACCCAGCACTTGGGAGGCAGAGGTAGGTGGATCTCTGTGAGTTCAAGGCCAGCCTGGTCTACAGGGTGAATTCCAGGACAGCCAGGGCTGCTACAAGACAATCAGAATTCTAAGTAGACANATAAACAGGAGTGTTTTATTGCTTTTCTCATCCAGCCCCCCATTCTCTCACAAGCTTAACTATTCCAATAGGCAAATAATAGCTTCAGTTTGTTGTTTAGCTGGACTGGAATTTAATTTTATAGGAATAAGTAAATGTATTAGCAACTTCTTAACTCCTCTTTTTTACATGAGAANCACATGGACTATATATTCCTTTGTGCCTTGCTTTTTGTCTTTCCAGTATATGCTGAAAAATGTGTGGCTCTCATTCTCATTATTTACACAGCTGCATAGTTCTGTTGTGTGGACAACATACTTTATTTAACAAAGTTTTTTTCTATAGGCATTTTGGCTGTTTCCATAGTTTTTTTATTTATGAGAAATGCTGAAATACATATGCTTCTGTTTACACACTGTTAGAATGTTGAGGTATAGCTTCAGGATTAATTCTAAGAAGTGAAATGCTGGATAAAAATATTAAGACATGAATAAATTTATTGGGCNTTGCTGTNTTTCCTCCTAAANGAATTGTGTGGTTCAGATCCTCACAAGGAATGATATTTTTTGTCACAGCTTTTCCTACAGAATGTGTTGTCATAGTCTTTTTAAATTGNTGGTGAGTGTTATGGTTAAGAGAATTGCTTCTCTGCTGTTCTAATTTGTATTTCCCTAAATATGAGTGATTATAAATGTATTGCTGTATGTCTAAAGTTTGCATCTACTTTTATTTCAAACATAGTTTGTTTATATCTTTCTCCTTTTACAAGTTCTTCATCTCATTTTCTCAATTCTGAAGAATTTTTAAAAATCAAAACATAATTATATGACTCCCNCTCTCCCTTTCCTCCTTCTAACCCAATTTTTTGTGCATCCCCCCTCACTCCCTCACAAACTCATGGCTTCCTTTTTCTTTAATTGTTGTTACACATGTGTATACATGCATAGATACATAAATACACTTTTCTGAGTATGTTTAGTGTTGCTTTATGTATATGATTTAAGGGTTGACCACTTGGAATTGGATAAACAGTTGGGAGGCTCATTTTGGCAGCGTTGATTCATTCTCTCAGCAGACTTCAGTAGCCTGTGGTTCCTTGTCTAGGCAAGGATCTCTGTGATACTCCCCACTTCTAGGATAGGAGGTCTATTGGTGTTGACATTGTTGAAGTCCTGTTTAGGCATATATATTGTTGACATATCATGGGTGTAGCTTTCCTGTCATGTCTTGAAGTCAGAATAATTTTGGTGCACTATCCAAAGTGTACCTTACCCACACATATTCTTGGAGTATTGGTAGTAGGGATGAGTTGCAAATATTTTAGCATTTTATATTTTAATAAATTTACATAGCCATAAGCAGTTAGTAGCTCATCTTGGATAACACTTCTTCAGAGCAAGCTTTTTAGATTTATCAGCTCAATTCCTTTGATGTGTGTAGTAAAGTCAGGAGACTGTCTTTTTCTTGCTGGAGAAAAATCAGCCACAAGTTCTCCTTTTGCAAGCTTAGTGTAGTTTGGCAACTAAACTCTCTTAACTACAACAGAAATCTGAAATTATTTAATTGTAGATGCTTTAGATAGCATATGGTAAATCACAAATAGTGCATAGCTATGGCCTTTTACTCTTCTTCTTTCCTTATTCTGTAAGGTACAATCATGACTAGGGACTCTGTCTGTCTCCTTAGGATTTTGACTTAAGAACTTCTGTCTTGGCTTCAACTTCTGCTATGGTTTTACTTGGAAGGCAAGCAGTTATCTTCTATCTGTGGCCCAACTGCATCCAAATCCATCCAGGCAGGTTACAATGAAGCATCATTTTCTCCCTGTGCTGGCTCGATTTATGTCAACATAATCTAGAATCATTTTAGAAGAAGGAAACTCAACTGAGAAAATGTCCCCACTAAAGGACACTTGTTAAACTATGTTCATAGCAGCTTTATCCACAAGAGCCAGAACCTAGAAATAACCTAGATGTTGCTCAACCAAGGAATGGATAAAGAAAATGTGATACATTTACACAATGGAGTGTTACTCAGCTGATAAAAACAATGACTCCATGAAATTTGAAGGCAAATGGATGGAACTAGAAAACAATCATCCTGAGTGAGGTAACCCAGACCCAGAAAGACAGACATGGCTTGTACTCACTCATAAGGGGATATTAGCTGTAAAAAAAATAAAGGATAACTATACTATAATCCACAGCCTCAGAGAGACTAGGTAACCGGATCTCCCTGGGAAGGGGAAATAGAAGAGATTTTGTGAGTGGACTGTGGGCGGGTGGGGATGGGAACACGAGCGATCAGGTTGAGGGGTTGAAGGGGAGAGTACTGAAAGGGACTACTGGAAAGGGGGGGTGCATTTCAGGGTTAGGTAAATACCCGGTGCAAAGGAATATCCCAGGAATCTACAAGGATGACCCCAGCTAAGACTCCTAGCAATAGTGGATATGTAGCCTGAACTGGCCATCTCCTGTGACCAGANAAGCCTTTCAAGTGGTGGGAGTGAGAAACCAAGCCAGCCACATAACCTTCAACCTACAGTCTGTTCTGCCTATGGGATGTGCTGGGGTAAGGGTGACCTAGAGATTGAGAGAATAGCCAGCCAATGACTGGTCTAGCCTAAAACCCATACCAGAAGAGTAAGCCCACCTCTGATATTGGCTGGAGTATCAGGACCAATAGGCTGGATANCCAAGAGACCTAGGATAGAACCAAACACAACTAGAGAAAAAAAAAAGTCAATGATGCCTAACAATATTCTGCTAATAAGCATACATTGGTGCCTAGCCCAATTGTTGTCAGAGAGATTTCATCCAGCAACTGATGGAAACAAATGCAGACCCACAGCCAAACATTAAGCAGAGCTCAGGGAATCCTGTAGAAGAGGGGTAGAAAAAGGCATGGGGGTCACAGGGGTCAAGGATACCACAAGAAAACCCACAGAATCAACTAACCTGGGCTCATAGGTGTTTACAGAGACTGAATCAGGGAGCCTGCATGGGACTGACCTAGGCATTCTGCATATATATTACAATTGTGTAGCTTGGTCCTTTTGTGGGACTCCTAATGGGAACAGGGACTGTCTCTGACTCTTTTACTGGCTTTTGGAACCCTACTCCTCATATTGGGTCACCTTGCCCAGCCTTAATACTTGGGGAGACGCCTAGTCCTATTGCAATGTGATATGCCATGTTTTGTTGATATCCATGGAAGATCTGCCCTTTTCTGAACAGAAACAGAGGAGGAGTGTATTGGGAGGTGGGACCAGATTGGTGTGGTGGGGGAGGGACAGGGTAGAGAGAAGGAGAGGAAACTGCAGCCAGGATGCAAAATAAACAAAAAAAAATAGAAAAATAAATCCTTGAAATAACAGATGACAGTCTTAATAATGACTCTATAGTCTCATGTCATAGCTTACATAGGATGAATACACCACACAAAATACTTCTCATTTAGGGAGCCATTTTTATAGCAAGGATATTATGTAGTTGAAATGAAGAAGAGACTCTTACTGACCTAGACAAAAATTAAGATCTACTGTTTCATATATAAACAAAGCTCATGAAAGCTGGCTATTCTTGGACCATGGGCTGAATGCTATAAAGACCCCATCTTCATTTTTCATTTCTATTTTTCCTCCTTAACACCTTCATTCGCTTAAATCAGTTTTCTCAACAAGGCTGTCAGTTCACACAGATTCATGCTTTTCAACTCTGTTGCTATAGAGAAAACATCCTTTATAGTAATTTGAAAATTCCTTGCAAAGTACTCTTCTTGGCCAGTGTTGACCCTCATCCTACACAAATTTTCTGTGATTCCTGAGAGGGCAGCTCTACCTGAAGCTATTTATTTTTAGTGAGAAAATGGATGTCGCATTTTTTAAATGTACTTAGAGGACTAACCCTAAAGAGGCATTTCCATTGCAACCACATATCTAGAATTGTCTGTGGCATTACCTTTCTTCTAGTTCAAATTCTAATAAAAGGAATGGATTTGGGATATAAGGCTATTTGTGTCACTCATTCACTTAAAGCATTCCTACTGGGTTTTCCCCCAGAAATCCTGAGGAGATATTTTTAAAATATTTGTTCAAAGTTAAATAAGTTTATAGAAATGTCTCTTTTTTTATTAGGAAAATCTTTTTATTCATTTTAAATACCAATCAAAGATCCTCATCTTTGACCCTCCTGCCCCTCCAGCCTCCCCCTCCCAACCAACCCCCCATTCCCTCCTACAAGAAAGTAAGGCCTTCCATGGGGAGGTACAATAGAGATGTCTCTTATTCAAAATTGGATATATAGAGTTACTGAATTTACTCTATGAAATGTCAGTGTAAAAATGAAGTATGTGAATTCAGCCCTATTTTACTCCTTTTCCACTAGTGAGCTTGTCTCCCAATTTACAGTTGTCTTAGCCAGTGATCTATTGCTATGAAGAGACACCATGACCATGGCAACTCTTATAATAGAAAGCATTTAATTCTGGCTTGATTACCATTCAGAGATTTAGTCCATTATCAGCATGGTAAGAAGTATGGAAGCATACAGGCAGACATGGTGCTGGAGAGGTAGCTGAGAGGTTTACATCTGGATAGGCAGGCAGCAGGAAGAGGAAAAGCCAGTGGGCATGGCCTGGGCTTCTGAAACCCCAGAGTACATGCCCAGTTACACACTTCCTCCAACACAGCCACACCTATTCCACAAGGCCACACTTCCTAATCCTTAGAGCCACTCCCTAGGAGCCTATGGAGGCCATTTTCATTCACAGCACCACAGCAGTTCCTCATACATACTTGCCTTTGGAATTCTTGGTTTTACTTTATTTGATGTGTATAATACTACATAGACTATGGTTTTGCCATTCTTTCCAGCTAGCATGGGCTGTTTCTGCTCTTACACTTACAAATTAACTTTCCCCACACCCTGGCTTCAACAGTCAGAGAGCCTTCCTAATCACCCTTACTCTTTCTTAATTCATGACCTGTTTTCTTTCCCTATGGGCAGGCTCATATCCACGATCATTAAACATGTCTTAGGGCTTCAACTTTACTAGGGTATTCTCATTTCCCTCTGAGAGCTCAGTGTCTACACTCATAGATCCAAGTCACTAGAATCCACTCTTCACAAAGATTTCTATCCACACCAACCCCACTGACTGTGCAAATCATTGGGTCCTACATAACATTGCATCCACTATTCAAACTTATGACAGTGTCTGCCCCCTCTGCAGAACAGTCCCTGGTGCTTTCTTTTTTATTTATTGGATTCCTGAGATTCCACACTTGTTTGNGTTTCTTCTCATCTCGTTGTCTACTCCTTTGAAAGTTCTTTTGTCAGGGCTGACTCTGTCTTCCAAATCTACTGGCACAGAAGAAGTGATGTTAGATTCTTCTCTCACCCATGTTCCCTGCTCTATGTAATATCTTTATTCTTGTGCTTCAAATCAGAGCAAACACTTACTTACACATTGTTGGATTCCACATTTACATGTAGGTTCCATATGTAACTGTCTATTTTATAGCACCACACAGATTACTTTAAAATTCCTGTTTCCTTATGAATAGCTCTGGATGCTATTGAGATACAACGTGACTCTTGTCCCTGTTCTGAATTGCTAAGTACTTAGCATACAGCAATTATTTTATCCACTACTTTCCCCATTCTTTAAATAGAGTATACTCAAATTCCTATCTTTTAACAATTCAAAGTATAAAATGCATGACTGTTCATTATACTCACTCACGTGCCATAGAATAGCAGAACTTAGGAATCTGTCTGTCAAACAGTAACTGTGTCCGTTGAGTTAGGTGGCCCCTTTTTCTAATCTTTTCAGTCTCTGGTAACTCTGTTCTCTTATCTTTGATAAGATCAACCTTGCTGTTTTCTATACATTTGTAGAGATCAAGCCCAGAGCTCTATGTATGATAAACAAATATTCTACCTTAACTTATTAAACAGTGTTTTCTCATGAATGATATCACCTGCTATTTGTATTTCTGTGCTTGATGTGTTTCACTTAGTACAATGTTCTCCAGGCCCATCTATGTTTTTATAAACAACATGATTTCATGCTTTCTTTGGTTGTTTAGTATTGTATCTGTGTCACACTGTCTTTGTCCCATTTGCCTGTCAATGAACATTCAGGTTGAGTTCTTTTCTGGTCATTATGATAATAAGCCTGTCCAATTACCACATCCAACACCAAAGCTCCTAACATGTGTCCCCCAACTCTCCTTAATTGCTAAATGTCATTGTTAATTACTCAGTTTTTTTTTCCCCATGACAACCATTTCCAACCTAATACTTTAAGATCTTCATTTCTCTTCTTTCATCTAGACTAATACATGAGCCACCTGGCTGATACCTGGACTAATGCATGAGCCACCTGGCTGATACCTGGACTAATGCATGAGCCACCTGGCTGAGCTCTGCTTTTACTGCTAACCCCTTGAAAACAATCTTGACTCAAAAGGCATATTGATCTTTGAAAATTAGAAGATCATGCTTCTGTCTGGTTCTAAACTTTCTAACAGTGTCATATTGAACATGAATGAACCTCATCCACTATCCCCCCACCCTCTCGGGCTAGATGGTAAGGCTGCTCCCACCTCTCTGACCTCATCTCTGTCCCCTAAATCCTTCTGTTACTCTATACCCTGTGGGCCTTCTTCTCTTTCTAAATGGTCAACTCGCTCCTTTTNCAGAAACAGGTTCCTTACAAATGTTCTTTCTTTGTCCGGAGCAATTACCACTTGGATTTTTTGTTGTTGTTTGTTTTGTTTTTTGTTTGTCTCAGGATTTGCTGTCTTCACTGAGGTATCTGTTAGGATGTTTTAGTTTCAAAGGGTTTGCTTGCCCATCTTTTTTCAAAATAGGTACCAGCACCAAGCTCTTCCCTTACACCAGACTTTTCCATTCAGTTCCTCATAAAGTGATTCTCCCCCTGCCTTTGGCATAACCAAATGAATCATGTAGAGACAGTGATCATGTCTACTACCTACCTTAAATTCCCTCTTACTGGGAACAGACTTCACCTGCTTAGCTCAGAATGCTTTTTAAATATTAAGTGTTGTTATTAAGTGGTTGTAATTACATGAATGAACTTGTCAAAATTTTGTTCCATTCTCTTCTATTTCCCTTTTTGGACTCATTTGTATAAATTCTTCATCCAAGTGAAATATGCTTATGTATTTACTTGGAAATAATTGACGTTTATTCCAAAGTAACAGGAATCATGTCTGGCTTGGGTAGCTCTGTAGATTAGAAATTCTTTCTGTTTTAACTTGCTTTTTTCATTTTTAGTGATAATTTAAATAGGACAATGTTCTCATTTCTAATGTTTAGGAATATAAGTTTTAATAAATATATACCTCTATGTATAAGCACCACAGTTATCCACAATTATAAGTAATTGTAGTCTACTTTCTCCAGATTCTTGTAGCAAAATCAAAATACATTTTGCTAGATGTATAATAAAAATTTTACAGTTTTTGATTGTACTGCAAATGAAACCCCAATTTAAAATTTCGCTTTCTAATTTTCTATTGCTACTTACATATAGTTGATTTTTCTATAACTAGCTTGCACAGAGTAACCTTGATATGTTTTGGTAGTTCCAATAGCTTTTCATTGGACTTTTACCATATTTTACTAAGACAATCATTGTCTGTAACAATTTCTCCTTCATATTTTCTAATTTGTGTATATGCTTCTTCTTCCTGCCCTACTGTATCGGCAAAATCTGCAGTGTAATTTTGAATAGTAAGCATGTCATTCTAACCTCTAAGTCTTTTTTTATTTATAAATTTTTTTTATTCATTTTACATACCAACCACAGATTCCCCTCTCATCCCTCCTCCCGCTGCCCTACCACCACCCTCCCCTCTGCCCACTCCGTATCCACTCCTCCAAAAGGTAAGTCTTCGCATGGGGGGACAGCAAAGCCTGGTACCTCAGTTGAAGTAGGACTAAGCCCCTCCCCGCTGCATCAAGGTGAGCAAGGTGTCTGATCATAGGAAATGGGCCCCAGAAAGCCAGCTCATGCACCGGGGATAGATCCTGATCCCACTGCAATGATGCTTCTTATTGAGAAGATGTTGCATTTGTGCAGCNTATTTTTCTTCATTTACCTGTATAATCTTACTTCCCCCTCATAAACTATGCATTCTATTTCCCTTTAGACAATCGTACAATGACTCAATTGAGTGATTTTCAAATATTGATCCAGGCTTTTATATGTATATTAAACTAAATATGATCCTGGTTTTTACCTACTTCTCTTTTCGTTTATTTCAACTTCTTATAAAGTTTTCATCAATATCCATGGCCTAGTCCCTTTTGTTTTTATTCTAATGTNTATTTTTCTGATACCAATTCAAGTAGTTTTGTGCAAGTGGCATTGTATTCTTTTGGGTATTTGGTAGAATTTGTCAAAGATAGCCTCTAGGCCTGGTTCTGCCTTACTATTTCTGAAAAATGAATTCAATGTCTTCGGTGGGTAAAGAATTACTCAAATTATCTATCTATTCCTTTCCCATTGAACTTCAACAATTTGTATCTTTTTAGGAATGTAACAGTTTTATGTCTATTGCTCATTTTTTTTTTCAGCAGCTCGAACCTTACTATATTTCCTTAATACATGTGCATGCCTGGTTTTCACAGAGGCCAGAAGAGGACATCTGATCCTCTGGAACTGGAGTTACAGATATTTATAAGGCACAGTGGTAGGACTTGGGAATCAAACCTGTGTCCTGTGGAAGAGCAGCAAGTGTTCTTAAACCACTAAGGCATCCCTCCATCCCTTCCTTATTGTAATATCTATTTGTAAGGGTTTCAACCTTTCTTGTCTGATTTTGTAATGTTTATTTGCTCTGTTCTTTCTCTCTTTTCTTTTTTCCCTTTCTTTTCTTGATCAATCTTGTGTGGCTTTTCCTGGGGAGATATTAATAAATGTCAAGCTGAGTGGTGATAGCACACGCCTTTAATCCCAGCCCTTGAGAGACAGAAGCAGGTGGATCTCTGTGAGTTGGAGACCAGATCTGGTCACAAAGCAAGTTCCAGGACAGCCAGAGCTATTACACAGAGAAGCCCTGTTTTAAAAAATAACAATAACAAACCAAAACAAAAAAACAAACAAACAAATGAACAAACAAAAACAACAAAAACAAAAAAAAAGAGAAATATCTATTCACCGCAGATAAGTAAAACACTAAAAGACCAAAGAAGCAATTCTGTCCACATCTATCTTGGCAAACTAATGAATTTATTAAAGATTACTTATTACTTATATGGGCATGGGTGACTCCAATCAGCAATGCCACTTAGAAGTCCTAGGGGACACTTACGGGCAGCAACACCACTGAAGAATTCCATCGAGAGCATGGACAACTCAAGAAGAGTCCTTGAGAAGCTTTTGGAGAGCTGTGTCACTATGGATCTCCACACTTGTCAATACACAGTATCAGAACTGATGCAACCCAAAACGATCATGTGTAACCTTAGAGAACAACTATANGATGATCTGATTAGCCTTTTCATGTTCTGTCATTATTGGTTTAAATTGGGATCTTTCCAAAGCAGTAGCTGTTTTATTTCATTGATTTCCTCCTTAAGTTTGCTTTGTTTTTTTTGTTTTTTTTGTTTTTTTAATCGGGGAAGAGTGGGAAAGCAGCCTCCTGCTACAGTAGAGTTTCCTACATTTAGGGGAAGTACAGGGGTTGAATATCTGGGGGGCAATGGTTGGACCTCATCCTATAAAATCAACCTTCTTTCCTGCCAGGCAAGTATGTCTTTACATTTTTTTATTCTCATTCATGTATGCATATTTTTAAAACTATTATTAGANGGAGCAGGCATTAAGTTGGGGTTGGGCAGTGTTATTGCTATGGTTTTCTTCATCGGCCACTGATTCTCCTAGCCTTTTCTTGTATTTTGTGACGGCCAATGTTGCATGACAATGTGATTAGACCGGTGGGAGCCCAAATAGCTGGTCTAACAGAACATATGAGTATTTTCATAAGACATTAACAGTTGATTGGTTAACTGGGCAAAAAACAGTCACCATCACCTATGTGAATGGTGTCAGCCTATTTATTAAAAGCCTGGATAAAATAAAACAAAAGAGATAGACAAAAAGGTGAANTTTCTCTGTTTGAACTGAGACATCGATTTTCTCTGTCATATGGACATTTGTACTTCTGTTCTTACACCTATTGAGTGAAAATAGGATATACCCATGTGAGAGTAAATGTTGGTTGTCAACTTCACTGAATATAGAATCAATTAAATGCAATGTTTCTGGGCAGGTCTCTGAAAGTATTTCCAGGAATAATTAAATGAAGGGAGGAAACCCTCACCCTCAGTATGGGACCCCTTATGTGAGAGCACAGATGGAGATAGCTGAAGAAAAACAGTTGTGCTTGGTGCCTGTCTCATTTCTCAATGGTGAGTATGCCCAGTTCTGTTGCTACTGCCACTATTGGCTGGCATCAGACTTCAATTTCTTTGGATTTAAAAATTTCTTTTAAAAAAAGATCAATGACTGTCCAGGAATCTTTCAGGCCTTCAGCTCCATATTGGGGCAGTTAGGGCAGTCTGCTTCACAAGCTGAGCAACTACTGGGATCTTAGTTTTTCAAAGGGGCTGATGGCTACTATTGGATTATCCAGCCATGCTAGTGATACACACACACACACACACGCGCACACACACACACACACACACACACACACACACAACATCTAGATGTGTATAAGAGACAGGTGTGTGTGTGTGTGTGTGTGTGTTGAGCCAAGATCTTGCTATTACTCAGTCTGAGCTCAAACTCACTATGTTGTCCAGACTGTCCTCAAACTAAAACCCATGGCAATTCTCCTGCCACAGCTTCCTGCCCAAGCTCTGGGATTGTAGCTATGAGGGCATGAGCCATCATGTTAGCTCCTAATTTTATTCTGAGGATCTGCTCTCCTCATGTACTTGCCTCCTAAGCATAAGTCTGACTGACAGAGGACATCTATGAGGTGACTTCATATTGCTTCAAGACATTGGCACAAGAAATGAGAACTCTGTCCAGAGTCAAACTGAAATGTGCAGATAGAGTTTTTTGAAGCCAAAGTCTCTCTCCTCCTTTTGCTTCTTTTACATTTCCTGTGTCCATTCAATCCCTTTGGCTCATCCCCTCCAATATCTCTTTTATTAATTGTGTGTGTATCTATTTCANTCTGATTCCTTCATGCCTGGTTCCATTCCAGGCTTCCTATTCAATTAAAGTATTTATTTGAGCAATCATTGCATTTGTAATATAAGGCATCATATCACATATTGTAAATACTCAAAGAAAGACAATTTGAGACCTTATTTACATAAGTTTANTGACTATACTATTTAATGACTGTACTATGACATATGCCGTAGCTCCCAGTGAGCATTCTTTCATGTTAGGTAGGTACACAGTCCTTGTTTGGAGAAAAAAACATAGAATATGAAATGTCTCCCACAGGCTTATGTGTCAAAACACTTGGTTGCCAGCTGGGATATTTTTGTTTATTTTTAATGATTTATTTCATTATTTATTTATGTGCATACATATATATGTATGTATTCATATGTGTACATTCATACTGGTACCCTCAGAAGCCAGAAGAGGGCATGGGATCTCCTGCAACTGGATGTACGAGCAGTTGTGAGCTGCTCAATGTGTGTGCTGGGAACCAAACTCTGGTCCTCTGAAAGAACGGCAAGAGTTGTTAATCTCTGAGACATCTTTTCAGCCCCCAAGGATGCTGTTTTGGGAGGTTGTGGAACTTTGGAACAGAAACAGATGGATGTATGGGCCTTGAAAGTGGTGTTGACTTCTGGTTCCTGCCTAGCTCTGTTTGCTTTGAGGTCCTCCAAGATGTGGACAGCTGCACCAAATGTTCTACCGCCATTGGTTGAACTACTTCAGCCACTCAGCGTCCTTTATTATGATGAACTAATGTCCCCTGAAACAATGAGTTGAAACAAGATCCCATTCCTTTTTGGAACTTCTGTGAGGTACTTTGTCACAGCTTTGAGAACAGAACAGTACAACACCACCACCAACAAAAATGTTTTAAATATACTTGTGGTAGGAATCTAATTCCAACAAGGAGTTAATAGTTTCTGTATTTGAAAAAGTCCAATTATTTCATCAGGTCAAGCTGTATTTCTGTAATGTATATAAAACCACATATAAACACAGACTGGGATTAGTAGCAAATGTAAATTTAAGCACAGAAAATCCATTAGCTAAATTTGTTCTGTCAAGGATTAAAATAGAAAATTAATTCTTTCCAGATTTCCCCAATTACTTAAAATATGTTGGTTGTTTCTAATATGGTTGTAATGATTTTGACTTCTGTAACATAATTTCTGGTATTCTATAGAAAGGAGTGACTTTGAACTATTCTCTCCTCTGCAAATTTTTCTTACCTAAGCAGGAAGCACCAGGTAGAAATCATTCATGAACCCTGTAGCTGTCATTTGCTTTTCAACAATGGATGTTTCATTAACACACTTGACTTCCTATGAATCCCTTTTGGTCTCATAAAAATAGTTACCTTATCCTTAATACCTGCAGTAATGACTAAGTCTGGGAGTTGGACTGNGTGAGCTTCATTCTTCAGATTTCTTCTTTGAAGTACCTTATCTGGGACAAAGTATTTAGATTTTCTGTCTTTTTTGGGTCATGTACTTCATAAAATATATATTTGTGAATTGAATATAAGGATTAGATTTCTAATACTCATAGAACACTTAGAACTATGCTTAATGTTTAGTAAGAAAGAAAAATGGCTAATACTTGCAATGGTTAGCACTGATGGTCAACTTGACATTATCTGGAATCACACAGGAGGCAAGCTCCCAGGCACGCCTGTCAGGGATCATCTTGATTAGGTTAGCCTTTAGCCAGGCCTGGGAAGGATTGTCTTGAACAAATTCACTGAAGTAGGAAGACTTACTTTAAAAGTGGGTGGCACTATTCCCTGGGCTTGGATCCTGGATTGAAAAAAAAAAGAATAAAAGAATAAATTTAGTTGATTTGGAGCATTTTTCTCTCTGTGTCACCTGACTATGGAGGCCATGTGACCAGCTTACTTACACTCTTGACACCATGATTTCCCAGCCAACGTGGACTGTACTCTGACATCAGAATAAACTCTCTCTTTTCCTTGAGTTGCTTTACTCAGGGTGTTTTATTACAGCTGACAAGGAAGTACCTACTATGACATCCCAGCTATCTGTGTCCTCTCTGCATTGTTATTATTCCACTCATCTTTGAAGTCCCACCAAGCATTGTTTATTTCCCCTGGAAGAATAGGTGCTAAGGATCCAAGATATTAAATTAATTTAAACTACAACTAAGTTGTTGCGTTCAGAATTGAGCATATCTCTATTTATTTATTTTTCTCCTAAGACTTCCATCTGCTCAATGTTAGTGGGAAGTTAGATGGGTTTGAATGATTAAATAACTTATTCATTCTTGGGGATTTGAAAAAAAAGATTTGAACAGGGCCTCCTAGTACTCAGAGGGCACCAGGTGTAGCTTCCAACAGGCAAGACCCAGCTAGCTTCTGGTTCTTCTCTGAGTATGGACATTCTTGGCAGAGCCTCACAACTGTAGGTGGGGGTAGCACGCAGCAGCTGTTTTGACAGCCTGGTGAGGGAGTCTACCACATATGCCAGGACTTGGGGTATAACACAGCCTCTCTGGTTGCCTGTATTCATATCCATCTGTTGCAAGTGGCATTTTGCCCAATCATAATGAAGGAATCAACTGAAGAGGATTTTATGAAAAAATAACTTTTTTTCCTAAGAGTGTGTGACCATCTGCCTGGGGCCTGGAAATACCCTGGTCCTTTAGAGCACGCTAACAAAGTCACACTGAACTGTTAATTCAGAGAAATAAATGTAAGATTGATTGGGTATTTTTTGGAATATCTGTGGCTTCAATTAATTTTTACATTTCAAAATATTGAGCTTAAAAAGACATTGAAAAGGAATGAATGCACCCAAGGCCTACTAAGGACTGTAGCCATTTGCATACATTATCTTTCTTAATTTTCACAATGACTTTTAAAGTCCCAAATTAATATCTTCTTTTAAAGATAGAGCCTCTTCAACTCAAAGAAATTCATTACCTTGGCTAGTGTCATCACGGTCCTCCTGACTGGTAGGAACTGGGGTTGGAAGCCAGACTTCGAGACCCTTAAATGCCTGATTCCTACAGCACTGACATCTTTTGTCACGTGAACACAAAACAAACTGTAAATATATATATATATATATATATATTTCAAAATCTTTTTTCTTCAGTAGCTTTTCTTACAAGCTCAATTTCCCATATGTCCCTTATAGTATTTTTAACTTCAGAGAACAAGGTTGAATAAAAATATAAAAATTGGTCCCCACTGTAATAGCTTTGGTCACAGTGAACAAAAGAGCGTTAGGTGCCTAGGTTCTCTGAGATGTCTTTTGAAATTTATGAATCTTTTTATCCTTAAATTCCAAAACTCTTTTGTACACTGGGAAATAAGTGTGTGTGTGTGTGTGTGTGTGTGTGTGTGTGTGTGTGTGTATGAGTACTAGTAGTAGTAGGAGGAGGAGGCAGAGGAGGAGATATTTTTATTTTTCAAATGAAAATCACAGGAAATAAAATTACATGATACTTTATCCTAAATTTGTTTTATCAGCTAGTACAATGATGGCCTCCTAATTTGGTCAGAACAATTTAAATGTCTCTACTAAGAAGTAAGATAAAAGATGTTGACACAGTGGAATTGTCTCTGTACCATGTGGGAGCCAGTATTCACTGGTGGCTATTTCCTTTTAAATTAGCTGAAGCTAAAGTTTGAAAACCTACTTCTTCAGAAGCACTGGTTTTATTTCGTTTACTGAACAGCTGTGTATTTGACAGCACAGACAGAAGATGTTTCCCACATTGCAGAAAGTTCTGCTAGGATGGGACTGTCTTCCTGTGAACTGTTGGGGTGTACAGACTTTGTGCAGCAGCACATCCGTTTCTTGGTGGTAGTTTCTAGAGGAAGTTGGAACAGTGATTCGTTCCCTGGAGTGTAAGAGTGAAGGTGTAACTTCAAAATCATGCTGCCTTAAGCCATTTTCAGGGGCGATTCTGTTCCATTCTTGATGTACCAAAGTAAAAATAAACATAAACGGGTATTAAAGGTTGGTCTCCTCCTGTATTCAGTAAATCCAACACAATGATTAAAATGTCTATATGTCAACATGGCTCGATTTATCCATAGCATGGCCCTTTCTATGAGATCAATAAACCAACAATAAACAAATGAAATCCAGTAGGCTGCTGTACAAAATGCCTTGAATTTTTTTTTTGTTTTGTTTTGTTTTGAGACAGATTTTTTTTTGCATCCTACTTTGATCTAGAATTTACTACGTTGTGAAGGCTGGTCTTGAACTCTTGATTCTCCTGCCTCTACTTCCTGGGTACTCATATTACAGGTTTGTGTTATTACGCTTGTTTTGTGTGGTGCTTGGGATCTCATCCAGGGCTTTGTTCATGCTAGGCAAGCACTATATTGACTAAACTATACCCTTAGCTCTCCATCTAAATAAGAAGTAATGATTATAATTCTGGAATTATTTCAGATGGCTTTCTACACCTACACTTGGCCACACCTGTCCCTAAAAGGTCTTAACATCTGAATCATATATATTAAAGCTAATAGCCATCCCACTCTTTGCTTTAACAGGAGATCATGTCTTTTAACAATTAATGTTTGATGGTTAATGAGTCTCATTCCAGTCTTGTCCATTTTTCCTCTAGCTTTCTTGGCAGGGAAGATGAGTTAATAGCACTATAGAATCTCTGCAGCTGTGGAGCAATGAGGAGAAGATAGAAATAGGACTAACNGTGAAGAGAAAATGTCAGCAATAGACACAAACTCAGAGCTTTCCATTTAACCCCTCATGCTTGATGGATGGAGCTGCAGCAAGCAGCTCGAGAAGAAGATGCCATCAACAGGGTTGTCAATGCGAGTAAGGTTTTTCTGAAGTCCTTTGCCTGTGATTTATCCCCAGGGAGCTCCTTTTTCACCCATCTCTTTATGTTGTTGTTGACAATTAGTCAACAAACCTCTTTAGGCATCAAGGAAGGAGATGCTGAAGCCCGTTAGCCTGACTCAGAATGGTACATTAGCATCTAAACCATGCAAAATTCAGCAGAAAGGGATGTCAGATGCACAATCAAATTTTAGGTTGATATTTTCAAGGATGATTTCCCCTAACTTTATTCCAGAGATTGGTTGAGCACTTGAAATATAAATTTTCTTGAGAGTACTGTATCTAATAAAGAAGCTGAAATTCAAAGTAGTCTAGCTCCAAGAGTGTAAGCTATGTGGGCTTCAAATGAAATGGCTGCTTTATCTATTACTGTTAAGTAAAGTTTCTCACATCTAAATAAGCGTCAGCTGAAAAGCCCAAGGACAACACATGGTCCTGCTACATGTTTGAACTGCATTCCTCAGTAGTCCTTCTGGGCCTCTACCACATGCTGCACACTTTTATAGGGCCCTGGAGCTTAAATAGCTTCTGGTTTAATATGCTTTCAAAATTCTGGAAAACTGCTTCAGTGATTCAAACATCCTCTTCCCCCATAAAAAGCAAACCATATACTAGGGTGCTATAAGTTATTTAAAATACTATATGGCTGTATGGAACAGAANGTCATAAGGTCCAGCTTATATTTAGACAACATAGCTCTGGCATGGCTATCTGGCATGGGCCCAAATATTGTCCTAGAGAGAGGAGTATTGTGAGTCAGCACAAACTGCCAGAAAAAGAATGTCCAAGGAATCCAAAGCATACACTATTATAATCTGTTATATAACTACTCCTGGCAGAATGCCACTCTTGTGTGATTCTGTGCAAAATGGCCTTGAGGTCAGAGAAAAGTGCTGTTACCTTCATCAGCCTGTTTGCGTGTATGTGCACATAGGNCTGTGTGGAATGGAAGGACCAAGGGAATATTAGACTTCCCCCTTAATTCCCTTATGGTATTTACTAGAGTGACTTTGTCATTTATTTTAAAAATTGAAAGTACCATTTTTAATGCAATCAATATGGAGAGAGAGAGAGAGAGAGAGAGAGAGAGAGAGAGAGAGAGAGAGAGAG
>LZPO01076248.1:68210-86399 GCA_001675575.1 Neotoma lepida
GCATGCCATCTTGGGTTAATTGTTAAGAAACTCCTCTCCATGTAATCACTTAACTTTCTTTTTCTTCATGCTGATCCTCATTTGGATGTTTTGATTAATAAGTTTTGCTCCAGGAAATCACTCACCAGTTATTTCTGAAACACATCTTAAAGTTTTGCAGTCTGCTCATATGCATAGTAACATCTGAATTTTAATATACTCTCTAAAGATTACCCCAGAGCACTTAATGAATCCTTTGGCTTGTGTAATAAGATATTGCTATTCACACCTCGGGATTCCAGAGTACATACATATTGAATAGGAATTAATATTTATGGTTAATTCTCATAATTATTCTGAAATAGAGAAAGCTGTGAAGGAGCTATATGATTATTGGTCTACAAGAACAAACTCCAAATGTATCTACTTTGCAGATTTATTAGGAATGGCTTAATTTGTAAGAAGGATGCAACTTACATCTGCATATTGGGCTTAGCACTGTCCTTCAAAAACTGTCTTTGAAAATTGTGCATAGATTTTAACCACAGGACTTTTCTTCTTGGCTTTTATGACTGAAAGTGTGTTAGATTACTTCTTAGTGACATGTCCATTTAAAACAAACCCATCGTATCATCCTAGAGAAATCTCAACTGCAAAATATTTAAAAGCCAAGATTGCTATACTTTTATTTTACATACACTTTTTCAAACTGTTTTGAGGGAGTTGATCACAATTACCTTGTTTCTCATTTCTTACAATTAAACATAGAAAGACTGCAATTAATTATTATTTATTTTATAAATACTTTTTTTTGATAAAAGCACCTACCATGTAAAAAAGTTCTAAAGAAAGCATTAAGGGTATAATATGAGGGCTAGAGATTTAGCACAGTGATTAAGAGTTCAATTCCCAGCATCAACATTAGGCAACTCTCAACTATTTATAACTCATGCTCCAGGGTATCTGATTGGCCTGTTTTAGCCTATGCAGGTGCTTTCCCACACAAATGCATTTACACACAGACACACACATACATATAAATAAAATGGAAGAATATAAGATGAATTGACTCTTCCTTTTCATCATCTCCAGGATTTTTTATCGAAATCACAGATGCCAATACCTCAGAATCCAGCCGTATTTAGAGGTAAGGTCTTCAAAGATGTAACTGAGTTGAAACATGATCACTAGGGTGAATTCTATTCCTTATGACTGGTATCCCTAAGAGGAGGTTAGGATAGAAATTGTCTCAAAGTTATTATTAGAAGAGACAAGGAGAAGATGGTGCTTACATGGCAAGGGAAAAGGCCTTGGAAGAAACAGTCCTACCTGTCTCAGTTCTCTGCCTCCAGAACTGTGAGGAAATAAATGTCTGCTGGCACTTTGTAATGGCAGACATCACAAGAAGCAGAATAAGCCAGGCATGGAAGCACACACCCACAAGTCCCTCCTGCAGAAGCAGAACCGTCCCCATAAAAGCAAGGCCAACATGTACCAAATTAAAAAAAAAATATAGACTGGAGAGTTGACTCAACCTCTAAAAGTACTCTGTTCTTGCAGAGGACCCAGGTTTGGTTGTCAGCACCCACACAATGGTTCAGAAACATCTGCAACTACAGTTCCAGGGAAGTGACTCCCTCTTTGGCCTCCATGGGTGCTGCACATACCTTTTGCACATATGTATATACAGGCAAAACACTCATATACATAAACTAAAAACAATCTTTCAAACAATAAAAAGAGAAACCAAATAAACAGGAAAGCAACAAGTAAGTGCAGAATTACAAATTCTGGTGAGATCTGATAAACAAATTGTTTATAGCAATGAAAATGAATGAGGATTCAAAAGNATCACTTCTAAAGTTGTAAGTTTCTGTAAATACCCTTAGCTTTGGTTAGCCCACCCTCTATCTGCTCCTCTCCCTCCCATCCCTCTCCTGTTTGAACCTCATCACCCCAGTGCTCTTCCTCTCTATTTTCATTTCCAAGTAGTTCTGTTTCCCAACTCCCTTCATGCCTTGCCTCCCCATTGTCCCTTTCTAGGTTCCTGGTCTCTACAGACATTCCAAGACAACATGAAAACAAAGTTGAAGCTATGATCCATATGTGAGAGAGAATAAAATGCTCATTTGACTTTCTGGGCCTGCCTTTTCCTCGCTTGAGAAAACCTGTGTAAGATGGTCTGTGGGCAAGACTGTAGAGTATATTTTCCTAATTAGTGATTGATGTGGGAGGGTCCACTCATTGTGGGTGGTGTTACTGGGAAGGTGGTACTGGTGTACATAAGGAAACAGGCTGAGTAGGCTAGAGGGAACACCCAGGAAGCAGCACTCCTCTATGGCCTTTATATAAACTCAAGCATTCAGGTTCCAGCTTTATTTGAGTTCCTGCCCTGACTTCACTCAGTGATGGACAGTGATGTGGAACTTTAAGCTGAAATAAACCCTTTCCTCCTCAGGTTGCCTTTGCTCATGGTGTTTTATAACAGCAATAGAAACTCTAAACATCAGATGATTCAATTAGTTTACCATTTTGAAGAAGGCAACAATGAACAAGGTTACACAGCAATCTTTATCTTAGGATAGAAAGTTCATTGTGGAAATACCCAGAATTAATGTAGCAGGATCAAGTGGCATGTGCATTTTTTTTTCTTGCTTTTGAACCATTTATCCTGATTTCCACAATGGCTATACAAGTCTACACTCTCATCAACAGTGTGCTGGGGTTACCCTTTTATCATTAGTTGTTATTTGACTTCTTAATAAAGGAAACTCATATATACAGAGGTGAGATTGAATCTCAAAATAGATTTACTTTACATTTACTTGATGGATAATGTTTTGAACACTTTATTTTATTTTATTTTATTTTATTTTATTTTATTTTATTTTATTTTTTTGGTTTTTCGAGACAGGGTTTCTCTGTGTAGCTTTGCGCCTTTCCTGGAACTCACTTGGTAGCCCAGGCTGGCCTCGAACTCACAGAGATCCGCCTGCCTCTGCCTCCCGAGTGCTGGGATTAAAGGCATGTGCCACCACCGCCCGGCTTGAACGCTTTATAAAGCATTTATTAACCATTTGAATCTTTTTTGTTTAATTCCATAAACTATTTTAAAATTTTGATCTTTCAAGAATTTCATACATGAATACTAAATTTATATCATTTCCACACTTTTACAAACTCTACTATGTCCCTCCTCTCAAATTCATGACCTTCTAATATATGCATATATATATATATATAATATATATATATTATATATAATTTTGGTCCATTTAATGTGTTGACATATGTATATGTTTAAGGCTGACCACTTTAGATTGATGTCTTAGGGTTTCTATTGCTGTGAAGAGACACTATGACCACAGCAACTCTTACAAAGAAAACATTTAATTGAGGTGGCTTATTTATAGTTCAGCGGTTTAGTTCATTATCATCAAGGCAGGGAGCATGGCAGTGTGCATGCAGACAAGGTGCTGGCTACATCTTAATCAGAAGGCAACAGAAAGTGTACTCAAGACACTGGGAGTAGCCTGAGCATAGGAGAACTCAAAGCCCATCCCCACAGTGACACATTTGCTCCAACAAGGCTATACCTCCTAATAGGGCCACTCCCTTTGGAAGCTATTTTCTTTCAAACCACCACAGTTGGGTAATCTGTCATGTGTTTATTATAGCAATAGAAACCTAATTAAGACAATTGCATATGTACCAATTGGGCTGGCACCTTACAGTCAATTATAGTTTATATTTTTGTCTTTTGTGGATGTCTGTATTAGCTTTCCTTTACTATAAGAGGAAGTTTCTTTGATAAGAAGTGAGATCTATACTTATTTGCAGGAATAAAGATATCTCTTACAACATAGTTAGTAATTATACTGATTAAGAAAATGGCACAGATGCAGAGATCCACAGTTGGGTGCCAGACCAAGCTCCAGCAGTCCAGTTGTTGTGAGAGAGGAAAGATTCTATGAGCAAGGAACATGGAGATTATGATGGGAAAATGTACTGAGACAGCCAGCCAAACTAGTGGAAATGCATGAACTGTGGACCAATAGCAGTGGAACCCCAGGGTGCTGGACTGGGCCCCCTGGATACTCGAGACAGTGGTTTAGCTTGAACTGTTTAGGGGACCTCCAGGCAATGGGATCGGGATCCATGCCTGGTGCATGAGCTGGTTTTTTAGAGCCTAGTGCCTATCGTGGGACGCCTGGTGCAGCCTTGGCACAGGGAGGAGGGTCTTGGATCTGCCTCAACCGAATGTAGCAGGCACCAGGCTCTGGAGATTCTCCATGGGAGACTTGCTTTGGAGGAGGTGGGAATGGGGGGTTGGGTTGAGGGACATGGCTGGGGGAGTGGGAGGAGGGAGGAGAGGAAGTTCTGTGGTTGGTATGTAAAATAAACAAAAAAATCTTTTAATAAAAAAAATACATAGAATCAATAAACAAAACAAACAAACAAACAAACAAAGAAAATGGCAGAGGTAGGTATTTCTATAGGGTCTCTAACCTCTCTAACCATGGGCAGTTAGTAAAGTCCATTTTTTGATTAGGGTTTTGTTTACTTGATGTTTAGTTTTGTGAGCTTTTGTATATTCTAGATAGTAATTCTCTATCAAATGCAGAGTTGGCAAAGGTTTTCTCTTATTTGGTAGGATGCCCCTTTTCTTGATTAACTATGTTCTTTGATGACAAAAAGCATACTTTCATGAATTTCCATGAATTTCATTGGTCTTAATTGTGGAGCAATCAGGGTCTTTCTCAGAGTGTCCTTACCTATTCCTACCTATACCTTGTAGTGTACAACCAAATTTTACCTAGTAATTTCTAAGTACCAGGTCTTACGTTGAGGTTCTTGATCCAGTTATCTATTTAGACCGGATTTTGTTCACAGTGAGACAGACTCAACTATTTATATTCTTCTATGTATTAGCCAATAATCCCAGCACCATTTGTTGTAGATTCTGCTTACGTTTTTCTCTACTGTATATTTTTAGCCTATAGTAACCACTGGTGAACACACTAGGCTCCAGTGAAGAATTTCACATCCTAGACATATCCACAACCCTGCTAAACTCAGTGGGTCACAAAATATAATAATAATAATAAAGCCATGAACATGGAGAAGGGACTTGTAGGGAGTGGAGAGTGGTCAGTGTGGGAGGCAGTTAGGAGAGGGTTGTGAGTGAGAGTCATCGGAATATATTATACTCATGTATGAAGTTTGCAAAGAAAAAATGTTGTGGGATATTTGTACACTGTGGGAAGATGTATTGCTGTGACTGGTGTAATAAAATGCTGAACAGCAAATAGCTAGGCAGGAGAGAATAGGTGGGATTTCTGGGCAGAGAGAGGACTCCAGGAAGAGGAAAGGCAGATTTGCCAGTGAAACAAAAGGGAAATAGGACATGCATACAGAGATGAGGTAACAAGCCATATGGCCAAACATAGACTTTTTAAAAAATGGGTTAATTTAAGTTATAAGAAGTAGTTGGAAACAAGCCTAAGCTAAAGGCCAAGGCCAAGTTTTCATAATTAATAATAAGTCTCTGTGTCATCATTTGCAGGCTAGTGGTCCTGAGGAAAAAGTACTACTGCAAATTACTACTACAAATGGCACCTCACATTTAATATATAAATCCATACAGGTCCTGAAAGATAAATAAATAAACAAACAAACAAATAAATAAATGAATGTCTAAACATGGAGTCACATGTGGCTTCCTGGTGACCATGGTCTCTCTGGTAAGCTTGGCATACAGAGGCACAGCTCTTTTAAGAGGCCCTGCTATGTAGCTGAGCACTTGAGCAGCTGTCACTGAGTATAATTTCCTGCTGCAGGCAGTCATGACAAATTCCCAGAACTAGGGTAGGTAAATGAGGCTCTAAGGTCAGTGCCTGCATGAGTCTAGGCTCTCACAGAATCAAGGAGGGGGGGGCAAAGCAAGCCACTAGCACTACTCCACAGTGGTAGCCTAGCAGGCTAAGATTGGGCTCACGGGATCAGAAAAACACTGCAGATGCACAAAATATCAATTCCAGGCTGAAAAAACCTCTGAAAAGGTTACAGTGTGTTTAAAAATGTGCTTAGATGATGAAGAAAGAAAAGAAAATGAGTATAGACAGCCATAGAAAAATAATTTAAAAATAATAAAGTGAAGTCTTTAAAGAGAGAATAAGTAATATAAAAGAAATAAGCCACATAACACATGGCATATAGATCATATGTAGTGCTTTGTTAACTTTAAATATTTTAAATGCTAATAAACAAAAAGTGACAGCTACTGAGAGACATTGAACTATAAAAAAGAGCTGTTAAATTGAACCATCCTGTATATTTTAGGGATGTCTTAACATTAAAATGGAAGTCAGAAAATATGTGTCATTGGGGGCTATGCCTTTGTTTCCACAGGAAACACAAAGCTAAGGATTCCTTCAAAATTAGTAAAATCAGATTTGACTGGGAGAGACCTCCTAAAAATCTTGGCTACAAACATGAAGAAAGAAATCAAGAAAAACTGCAAGACAGGTAATATATGTGCTGATCCTTCAACATGGGAGCAGCTCTGAGACTGGATGAGACATGATAAATCTTGTTGGCTATGGAGTATTCATGAATTATTATTGCATGTCATCCTTTCATATGGCATGACTAAAAAGTTATATTATACTTCAGTTATACAGTCCAAATGAATTTATAAAGTTGACAGATGTCTTTTACCTGTTCAAGCATAGAACAGAGAATCATATTTAGCTGATTTATAAACACCACACATACTTGTGTTAATACAGACGTATATGTTACCTTTAAAAGTTTGTGTGTTTTCAGAACAAAAGGACCAGACACCAATAAAGACAAGTAGCCTAGGTAATCCTGCCTCTCAGAATGCCTCTGTTGTAGTTTCTAAAAAAAAAAATCTGCATCTAAAACAACTTCAAAGCTGCAAGCTGAGATGGACCAACCTTACAGACTACTTCATCCAGGANTTCAAATAACCTCTTCACATTCCTATCACCAGAGACTAAACAAAAAAAATAATACAGGTAAATCTCCCAGGACTTGACTATTACCCCAATTTTCTCAGGGTCCCCTAAAGGTGCTGTCATCCCCAGATAAAAGGAAGCAATCTAGATAATAAAACTCCCACATTCCCAAGAGGTGGGATGGGTAGTTTCTGGTCATTTGGTGGATGTTTGTCATTGTTTAGGGGGGTTGGTTGCAAGTTATTACTGGTCTTTGACAGAAGGAAAAAATCTAAGCAAGGAATGTTATATTCAAGGATCTATTTCTGAAAAGAAAAAGGGGGATATACGAATGATAGGATAAAAAAATAGATTATTGAACCAACTTTTAAATTAAAAAAACCAAAAACCCAACTACTATTCTCAAATATTTTACATTGGTATAGATTTTTGTATACTGATACAAATTTAAGGTTACTTTTCTTGTACTGTATATATATTTCTACTCCTGTTTAAGGTACTGTACCTATGCAGCTCATTTTAAAATGTAATGTAAATTTCTAGTCCTTGAAAGTTATTATTAAAAACTATTTAAGATAATAAAGAAATACAGGTTATTAGTCATCTAACAATCAAATTTGTGGGCATGTTAGGTATGTTTTCAAGGTCAAACAGAGATATAGTTTAGATAGATAAATGGTCTTCAAACACTTCAGAGACCTACAGAATATGACATTTAAGATGCTTTAATAACATAAGGCTTTTCATAACAGTGAGACACATTTGCTCCTGGAAATACCAACTTNCTGCAGAGAGGATAGATGATGGGCATTGAAGAACCTCCATATGGAGTTTGCTTTCTATATGGCAAAGCTAGCCATTGGGCAAGAAATTGCACTTGTCTCGACTGCTGACAATGTACTGTCCAAATTGAACATCAGGAAACAAAATAAGGTGACTGCCAAACTTTGCTAANATAAGATAGGACAGTCCATCAAAATTCCTGCTTCACAGAAAAGTCTGTCAGATATTCTAGGCATATAGGCTGAAGATGGATGCCTCAATATTGCAGAGGAACAATGGAGTGATTGTCCAAACAGCCAGAAGCCTCTGTCATTTCTATAGTTTTAGAAGTTGTTTGCTCTACTTCCTGTTTACTCAGGTAATATTTTATCCTCGGGTCTATGATGGGGTTGAAGACTAGATAGTTATAGTTACAGTTTTCCTTAGTTATGATACGAAGTGAATTAGGTACAAAACTTTGAACTTACCAAGAACTGATAGATAACAGAGTATTTTCTCTGAATTTGCCAAATACAAATGGACTAGACATTGGGAATGCAATTCTTACTTGATATTTGTTCTTATTGTATATAGTTTTACTTTGTTAAAGTTAATACCTTTCCTTTTTATTTAGGCAATACCTGATAATTGTTCTTACTATGTAAACTTTTGTCATGTTAAAGTTAAAACATTTCCTTTTTACTTAGACAAAAATAGGGAAATGTTGTAGGATATTTGTACACTGTGGGAAGATGTATTGTTGTGATTGGTATAATAAACAGCTAACATCCAATAGCTAGGCAGAATAGGCAGGACCTCTGGCACAGAGAGGACTCTGTGAAGAGGAAAGGCAGATGCAGTATGGAGATGAGGTGACAAGCCATATGGCAGAATGTAGATAAAAGGTGGATTAATTAAAGTTATAAGAACTTGTTGGAAACAAGTCTAAGCTAAGTACTGAACTTTCATAATTAGTAAGTCTCTGTGTCATTATTTACAGGCTGGCAGTCCTGATGAAAAAGTACTACTACAGATACATGTAACAATTAAAAAATAAAAAGCTATAGTATCTCAAAAAGTAGTAAATTAATAAATGAAATAACCCATGAAATGGACCATGGAAGGAAAATGGATAACGTGGAACAGATTATCTTGGAAAGATGAGTAGGAACCCTCTGGGTGAAATGAAATTTAGAGCAGCAGTTAGAAATTTGTGGCCTCAAATATTTGAGGACTTGTAGATTTTAAGGACTGAAAAGCAGGTAGTATAGTATAGCAAGTGATAGTTACGCCTCTACGATCACAATCATTTCCGGGTCATACATTCTACGTAAACCCAGGCGCTACATGGTCACGTAATTCACAAGCACAGCGTGACCATGTAATCTGCACATATGTGGAGTAGCCATGTGGACCCGAGTGCACATGCTCAGGCCAGTCCTTAAAAGGAGGGTCCTGTGTACCTCGCCCTCTCTTTTACGTGCTTTCCACAGGCCTGAGGACACCGTTTCTGTCTCTCTCTCTTCTTGATAAAGCTCTTGCTGCTTGGTTGCCATGTTCATGACTTTTCCTCACAGGGTAAGAGCCCCGCAAAAAACCAACAACAAGGATGCAGTGTGGCAGGAGGTGATGACAGAAAGGCTACATGAGCCAGAATTTGGTTTTGTGGAAGAAGTCTAGGAATGGGTGCTTCGTTAAGAAAAACACCACAGAAATATAAGTATATATTCTGAAAGTTCAAAATATATACAATAATGTAGACCTTACAGATTCTACTGCCTAATACCTTGTTTGTTTGTTTGTTTGCTTTCAAGCAAAGTCTCATTTTGTATGGCAGGCTGGCATCCAACTCACAGAAATCCTCCTGCCTTAGCTGCCCAGTGTTGCTATTGCATTTGTGAGCCACCACGGCCCGCTTTAACATGGAATCTTCCAGGAACCATGCATTTTCTAATATTTTGTGTGATTTACTTAAGGATACATAATTAATTCATATCCAAGACATTTCATTTATTTTACTTCACTTAACATAGATGCTTCATCTAGTTTCATGTAATGGATATTAGGCTCATATGGCATATTATATGAGCATATAGTACATACCCCCTTTACAGAAGAGCTTTAATGGAAGAANGAAAATTTGGAAAATGACTACATATATTATGTCTTAAGATAAAGAGCAGTGTCTGAACCCGACTTTACCAAATCTGGTACACAGAGCCTGAACTGGAACCTCACTGTCACACAAAGTTCAATAAAACCTAACTCTTTACTTTTTAAACTTGACAGGTAAAGGAAACTTTTATCAGGTGAAATTAAAGCAAAAAAGAATACATCCATTGTGCTGAGGCATTCTTTTGAAGTTTCAACGGTGCTGTAATTAAAGTAGGATTTCTGTAGGCAGTGTGCAGGAAAAAGAGGAGCAAACAGGCTGATTTGCAAGAAAATACCTTAAAAAAGCAGAAATAATTAAGATTAAAGTTATTTAAGAAGTGAAAACCTTACTGCTTTGAAAAGTCAATAGAAAGGTTGACTTCTTTGAGCTTTTGAAATTAGATTTCAAAGGCCAGGAAAAGACATTAATAAAAGAAAAATGTGTGATGAATAGGAATAGTTNCCTCGATATTAGATTTTAAAAAGACAAAACAAGAAAAACTGAAAACTCTGGAGTGGAATTATATTGTTGAAACAGTGAAAAATTCTAATATTTGAGGTAGAATTTTCAAACAACATAAGACATAGGATTGATTCAATCCTTTCTTTGAAAGTGATACCCAGTCTCCATTATGCAAGGCTTTACTTTAGATTTAAGTACCATATATATCAATTTTAGGATTTTAAAAAAGGCACAGTACACTGGTGTGAATGAGATTCATTCACATAGACTCACAGTTTAAATACTTGGTCCCCAGTTGGTGGAACTGCTTGGGAAGGAACAAAAGGTTTGGGAAGGTGTGTCACTGGGCGTGGACTTTGAGATTCCAAAAAAGACACCTACCATTCCACATGTGTCTCTCTGCCTCCCATTTGCTGATGTGAGCTCTTGCTCTTCCTGACCCTATGTCTTTTGCTCTGCTATCATGGACTATAACCCTCTAAAACCTTACACCCAGCTAAAAATTCTCTTTTATAAGTCCTCTTGGTTATGGTGCTTGTTCCAGCAACAGAAAAGTACCTGGGACAGCAAGATGAAATTTTCAGCACTGATACTACTGAGAAATAACAGCCATTGACTCTGGGGTACTCCCTCTGTTTATCTGTTCCTCTCTTACTTTATCTTCTTCCAGTCCCTTTCCTGTCTAATTTCTCTTCTCTTCTCCACTCCCTTCCTTTCCACCTATCCCTTTTGTTTTTGTTTTCTTGAGACAAGGTCTTACTATGTGACCCAGAATGGTCTTGAACTCATGATCCTCCGTCCTATGTCTTCAGCCTGCTGGGATTAGTGGTCTGAGCCATCATGCCTAGCTTTTCAGTTGCCTTTTGAATGTTGTGTTGCTTGTAATGGATGATGTAGAGTATCACCAAAGTATGTCCTCATAATTAGAAGCTTCTGTTAAACATGACCCACAGAGTTTCACCATTGTCCATGTAGTAGGTACAACCATCGATGTAAAGAAGAGACACTCAAAATGTGAATAATTTTGAAACAGATTTTGTTGAGTGAAAGTAAACTGGAGTGTTTCCAGTACTCTCATCCAGGGGTAGTTTCTTTTAGCTACCTCAGTATTCATTGTCACACTGTCTTTGAGGAAGGTTTTTTCATTGTACATACCAGACAGAAGCCACACACAGGGCCANTTTCTCTAAAACTGTGATGAAAGTACTCTTTCTAAAAATCATTTATTCACTCACAACATAAGAGGTAAAAAGAGCACCTCATCAAATGTTTTCATGCTCATTTTGTTTATCATTTCTCAGTCAGTTGATTTTAGAATATTTTTAAATTTTTTTTTATTTTTTGAAATTATAATATAATTATGTCCCCCTGTTACCTCCCCTACCTCCAAACCCTCACATATACCTTTCTTTGCTCTCTTACAAATTCATGGTCTCTTTTCATTATTTGCATACATACGTGTATATGTCTATATACATATATTCCTAAATATAACTTGCTCATCTGTATAATTCTACTTATATTTGTTTTCAGGACTGACCATCTGGTATTGGACAACCAATTGGTGTGGTCTTCTCTGAAAAAGACAATTTCTCCTGCTCTCAAAATTCCTTAGTTGTCTATAGTTTTCTCTNAGGGGGTGTGACCTGCTAGGCTTTCCCAGTCCACTTTGGCATGTCTGTTGTTCTTACTCAGCTCATGTTTAGACTTATAATTTATGTCATGATGGTAATAAGATTTTATGGGTGTAGCTTCTCTGACATTTCTAGGAAACACAATCTCACAGTAAACTCCCTTAGCATTTGCTCTTAGAGTTTTTCTACTTCTTCCTCAGCAGTGTTCCCTGAGCCTTAGGTATAGATGTTGTTTTGCAGTTTTATCAGTAGGGACTGGGCTCCATATCTCTGTATTTTGATTGGTTGTGGTTTCTATNATGCTCTCTGTGTATTCAAGAAGTTTCCTTGATGAGGGGTGTAGACCACATTTATCAGTTGTTATTCAAGTTGACTGTGTTAAAGGGTATTGACTACTTTTTCCATTTTAAAATGTTCTGTGCATCATATCCTTTAACACACTTTTAAATATTTTCTTCTATTTTGTAATATCTATTTATATTTGGAGAATATTAATATTCTGCCCATAGCAATGCTTTTTAAACACTTTTGCTCATTAACTTTTAATTTATTTTCAGTGTTTTATTGAGTGGAAAATTCTTTAGACTTATTAATTTTTCAAATGAATTATTTCTATTTTGAAANCTGCTTTGTGTGGTTGACTGTAGTCTCAAGCCTACTGAACATTTATATATTAGGCTACTCGATATTTTGTAATTTCATTATATTTGTAGCTATTTTTATTTGTGAATATATTGATTACACAGATATTCAATTAATAAAATTCAAAAGATCCCCAAATCTTTGAAAACTTACATTGAAAGAAGTTTTTACTTCTCCCACTCTTTCTTTTCTCAAAGTTGTCTAAAATAGTTAAAATGTTGAAGAATCCAATAATTACTTTTTCTAAGTTTTATACATAGAACTTTATATACACACATTTATATAAACAATAGTAAAGTGGTATATGTTATTTTCTTCTTTGCTTTTAAAGTTTATCACAAATCTCAATGTATTTCTGTTACAGAATGTGAATTGTGATCACTTAATAGCTGTGCAGCCTCCCATAATTTGAATGCAATATGTATTTTAATAATTAAATTAAATCTACATTGCACAGAATGTATGGTATATGAAAGTTATTTATGTTGTTTTCATAAAGTTATTTTTTTCAGGTTACATTGATTCACAATTTTGGATATATATGTGAATGCCCGGCCATAAAGTTATTTTTTTCAGGTTACATTGATTCACAATTTTGGATATATATGTGAATGCCTTTAATGCTGTATCTTAACATTAGACTGTCTATGCCAAGTAGGATGCATATTTTAAACTTTGGAATCTACTGATTTCAAAAGAAGCTGCAATCCCATCAGTGTCCTCACTTCTGGCTACCTTGTAATAGTATCAAGAAGATCGCCAATCTGATGAATGAGAAGCATCATGTTATTGTTGGTTGAATTTGTTATTTGTATAAGTCCTTTATAATTAATCATCTGCCCAATAGTGTCAGCTCTATATTGCAACAATTGTGATGTAGACAAATAATCCAGTAAAAAAGTAAAGTTTATTTAGCTCTAGGTTCTGGACCTGCTGAGTGATTGTCTATCCAGTGATTATGCAGATATCTGCAGACATTGCTGAATGGTGAATTGTTGTTGCTGGTCTTAGAAGCACTGTCTTCCATTCAGGAATACCATAAGATGTGATAACTAGATTGACTTAACTCTGCCCTTCCTGCCATATACCAGAAGGCTTTCCTAGTCACCATTTCTTAGAAGAATCAAAAAGTAAGAAAAAGTAGAAACTCTTGAGGACTTTTTTANGATTCTAGTTATGTCATGATTTCTGGTATTTCACAGACCAAACAAATTACATAGCTTAGCCCAGAAACTNTGCAAGAGACTGAGAATGTTGAGTGCAGACTAATAAAAGCNTATGGCAAATTGATTAAACATAGGACATAAATACGTGAAGAAATGGTGCCTTTTTATAATCTAGATGCCATACCATGTGTTTAATGGTGGATCAGTTTACTTATTGAATTTAGATGTCTTTGTGCTTTCACAACCACCAAGTAACAGCAGTTGCAAATGAATAAGGATAACAACAATAATTTACATTGTTCTTCTAAAATAAGTTTGGAAAAAAGTCTTCAAAAGACAATTCACCAAAGAGGCTATCCAACTGACCAAATAGTATATTTTGAAAACGTTCAACGGTGTTATTTATTAGAGAGGCAAATTAAAGCCACACTTATGCGTGATTATGAAGCTACCAGAATATTGATGGGTATGACATTCAAAGGAACTTTGTGAATGACTACTGGAAAATAGACTGCCTTGGAAAACTGTTCAGGAGTTTCTTATGAGAAGTTAGTAGATGTTTCCCTTGTAATTCAACATGCCTAGGCAGGTATCCAAGATAAATTACTGCTCATGTCTACAAAATAACGGTGTAGAATATGCATCACGATGCTGTTCATATCAGNCAAAAACTGAAACTGAACCAGATGGCCATTAACAGAGAATGAGGAATTATTAGATATGGAACATTTACACCATTGAGTACCACCTGGCAACAAAAGAAATGGGCTATCCACATCAGTGACGTGGAAATGTCTTATTGTGCTCAAACAAGGGAAGCAGATACAAAGGAAGGGCATGCATACCACCATATAACTTATATATAGAACAATTACAAAGGCACTAAAAAAAACATAATAAGGGCTAGAGAGATGGCTCAGCAGGTTAAGGTGTTCACTGCCAAGCCTGACAAAGTGAGCTTAAACCCTGAAACCCACAAGACTGAAGGAGAAAATCAATCTCAAAAGTTGTCCTCTTATACCCACAGCAGCACCATGGCACACGTGTGTACANACACATACACACATATGAATCAATAAATGTAAAAATAAATACTAAAACCACATATTTTACAAATGTAGGTATGTAACATGAATCTTAAATGGTCTTTTAATAAAAAATCCCGGTGCCAGATATTGGGGTAAATGCTGAAAGATCAGAGAGACAAAGGAACAAGCCACTGCCACGTCTCACCTCGCCAACTCCTCAGCCTGAAAAGGCCTCATCCAATAGCACTCTAGCTGAATGAGCATCCTCAGCTGAAATGGCTTCAGCCAAAAAAGCCACTGGCTGAAAGAGATGCTTCTGCCAAAAAGCTTTTAGTTCCTGTCTCCTCATGCCTTATAGCCTTTTCTCCACCCAGCCATCACTTCCTGGGATTAAAGGCATGTGTACTTCCCAGTACTGGAATTAAAGGTGTGTACCATCACTGCCTAGCTCTGTTTCTCTCTTAGACTGAGTCAGTCTCATGTACTCCAGGGTGTCTTTGAACTCACAGAGATCCAGATGGATCTCTGACTCCCCAGTGCTAGGATTAAAGGTGTGTGCCACCACTGCCTGGCATCTATGTTTACTCTAGTGGCTTGTTCTGTTCTCTGGTCTTCAGGCAAATTTTATTAGGGTACACAATATATCATCACATACAATTTTTTCTTTATCTTACATAATTTTTCTAACAAAAACTGTAGCAACAGAAAAAATGATAAATTATGCTTAAGAATTAATTCAAACAATGAAACATCAGAATTAGATGAAATTGATTTTAAGAATGTAGGTGTGGTACATGTGAACATGATAATTAGATCAATGAATTAGGAGTGTATGTTATCAATGGTAAATATTCTACCTGAAGTTCAAATAAAAGCATAAAAGACATATTGTGGTTGAAGCCAGAAGAGAAGTTACTCAGGGCATGACCTGGAGCTTGTGAGAAACTTCTAGGAGAGGAAATTCATTATCACAATTTGTGAGGAAACACCATGAACAAATACCTTTGAAACTTTTTACTCTTGAGAAATAATTTATTCTTAAAATATCACTGAACATACCACAGTCTATTTTTGTTAAAGTATTATTGTTTCCATTTATCAGAATATAAATTAAAGCTGGGGTATTATAAATTTAACTGATTTCAAAATAGATAAACATTAGTGGGTTTGGGTTAAGAAGAGTCACCTGAGTAAAGTATACAATCACAAGGACAAGTCACAAATGGCAAAAACCATGTTTTTAATAGAAATATAAAAACAACAACAGTTGAAATAACTCACTCCTCTGCACCACACCTGAGAGGGGCCAAAAACATATTCCAAGAACAATTGTGTGTTTTGAAGAAACTGAGGTCATAAGACTCTTGTTTTGATTTCTTAGAGTTTTCTTACAAGCACTCAGAATTCTCACATGACTCCATTCCTTGATTGTGTTCCAGCATTAATACATGAACAATTTATTTCCATTTTAAAAATGTGTTTTCTGTAATGAAAAATAACAATAAGTTTTTTTCTGTGTTCCTCTTTTCACAGTGAAGAACTGGATATACTCTTAAGATAAATGTTGGGCATTGTTTCAAGAAATATACTTCTACTTGTTCATGAAAATATCTGTTTTCTATATAGTGTTATTATTAGAAGTATACTATTAATTGATGTGATTTCTAACATGATATATGAGACTCTTACAGCCTTTGCAAGCTGATAACTTTTACTGTAGATTCATTGACATAAGGCAATATTTTCAGATAATAAACACGACCTCTACTCTTGGAATGAATTCACTTGATCACAGTGTTTTATTGTTTTAATTAATTTCTGGGCTTATTTGGCTGATTTTTTTATTTTGTGAGATTTGTGTTCAAATATTTTGGCATGTTTATTTATAAAATAGAGAATTTTGTCACTTGTGTGAATATATATATGAAACAGAGGGGTTTGTGGTGTTGTCTTGCAGTGTTTTTATACCAATATTGTATTCTCTCAGTAGCATTGATTAGAAAGCCATTCATTTCTAAATGTTTACACAGCATGTTCATAGACAGAAAATGTCCCAACTTTAAACCCCTTGCAAGAAAGCATGCATGTACACAACAGATTCTGTCCTGTGTCCCCACTTCAGGATTTTCTTCTGTTCCTTTAACTTATAGTAGATGTGCAGTGTTAATGGTTAATGGTTTAAAGGTTGTTTGTTCTATTTATGTATTTCTTTCTTTTTTTAAACTATCATATTAGGTTCTGATATAGACAAATTTTGTACCTTTTAGATATATTTCTTCAAGTGCATTTTGTATTTCATTATTTATAGTCATAAATTGATGTTAGTCTTTTAAAAGTAAGCATGGGATANATATTAAATTACAAAGTTATATATTTCTATATACTATGCTATCAAGATATTTGTTTCTCATTTAATTTTTGTTCAAATTTTTTCCTGAAGGTATGATCAGGATTGGTTTAAATATATGGTAATGTGAATCTCAAATTTTTCTTTTCTGTTTTTAATATGTTCCAATCTATAAAACATAAATACTAGTATAACAGCATGATACTTGGAATATGTTTAACATTGAAGAAACAATTTTTTCTTTGAGACTTGTATTTAATGTGGTCTTAGAATTAGGAAACTTATTTTTATTTTATTCTTGAAGTGAATACACACATAAGATATTAAATGGGCTAAATTTGTAACTAAATTATAGTGTCAACGTGTTGCTGAAGATCCATATGCTCTGATTTCAGGCTGTGCTACAACAAGTAATATAGTTACACAGCAATATATGACAGAATACCAGATGGATAATCTATTAGCAGGAACATCAGAGACCAAAATACAAGTGCCAGGGGTGCAATGGTGCCAATCCTACAGCAAAATTAATGCTGGAGAAACATAACTTGAAAGTTTTGTCTTAGCCACAGTGCCAGGGTTAATACATGTAGAACATTAATATCTAAAAAGTGAAGAAAGTTTGAAATCAATTCTAGAGTGACTGTTAACAGAAACTGCTGTCTATAAGTGTCATTACTAAGCCCAAACAATGCGGTTTGAGTGACATGAACACTCATAAAGAAGGAAGACAGAACGAGTTAATCAAGTAAAAGAGAAATAGAGGTGGTAGCTCATTTGGTAAATGCTTGCCACGCAAGCATGAAGGCTTGAACTTGATCCTGAGGACCCATGTAAAAATCGGAGTGTGGCGGAATGCGTCGGCAATCCTGACTCTGAGGAAGTAGAAACAAACTGATCTCCTAGGCTTGCTGGCTAGATAGCCAAGACTACTTGGCAAGTTCCAGGTTAGAAAGAGACCCTATCTCAAAATCAGAGATGAACAGCACCTGAGAACATATGTCTGAATTTGAACTCTGGCCTTCACATAC
>LZPO01076249.1:3978-17662 GCA_001675575.1 Neotoma lepida
GAAGTTGCTTAGTTGAGTAAGGCATTTGGTTTGTGTCTAGGAGTAGCTTAGAAATGGGGAAGGGGGAGTCATTTTTATTCCTTTCAGTCTAAGAGGTTAAGCTGCCCATCTGGNAGCATTTGGATAGCCTCTCAGCTTTTGGGCAGCTTTACCTAGTGTCCAGCTCTCTGTGCACCCATGGGTAGGGGCCTCCCTCCTTCACATCTGGGACTTAGAATACGCCCATGGAGACTGGTAATGATTTCCTTCTTGGCTCAGAGAGTTTCCTGGGTTTTCTGACATCNCTCTTCATGGAAGAGGATTGGCCTGGCTGTGAAAAGAAACTAGTATTTGAATGGATTCTGTTGAGAAAAGGAAAAGAAATACATGCACACATGTGTGCACACAGCTAACTCGAGCAGACCTCCCTTCCACAGCTATTGTTCAACCCTCAGAATGGCCTGTGCCCTGGGCAGGAAAGGAAGAGGCCATCCAGAGAGGCGTTTCCTAAGGCAGGATTAAGCAGAGCCAGGGGGAGACTGGACTTGGTCAAAAGGAAATGGGGAAAAGTGCTCTGCCTCCAACCCAGTGACTCCGGGAGAAGACGGAATGATGGGAACCTAACCATTCAGCATCTCAACAAACAAACCTCTGTTATCACCCCCTAGTCAGCCAGGGGCTTCTGCAGGCCTGCAGGACTCCACCCCTCACACACCAAACAGCCAACACACTCCAGCTCAGGCGGTACTTCAGCATCTTTTTCCAGGNACACATTGCAGGGCTGAATCTTCCTCTTGCTGGAAGACCTTTCTCATGTCTTACTTGAATCCCTCATGCTACAGCCGAAGCTCAATCCTGCTTACATAGTTGAAACAGAAGTGGAAAAGACACTGTCACCTGTTCTTTTTCTGAACCATCCAGGCATTTGATGGCTTCAAAAATAAACATTTTCCCCCTTTGGTCAATAGAACATCTCTCCAAACTGGTAAATTCAAGAGGAACTTTGTCAAATTTTTACATCCCAGGGAACAAGTTGTAATATCCAACAGATTAAAAGTGTAGCCACAGTACTCCCTCCCCATCTGGTTTGTTCGGGAAAATCTTTTGCTCTGGACTCTTAATTTCCACCCAGAACACAGCTCACTGCTTAAAGAGCATTTTGTTGTCTGTTTCTGGAACCCATTGTGTATTTCACCAGGGACAATGAGCTGGTCATTCAGCTGCTGCCGTCAAGTATTAAACTATCCACACAGGTCCACATTAAGTCTCAGAGGGAAGAGAAACCCAAGCACCAAGCNCGTCCTCCTGTGTGTGCACATGAGCAGCTGGGGCCCAGGACCCATTCTGTCCATTTGACCATCCTTAAGCATTCATGACTTCTCTCTCAGCTCTGGAGGCTGTCCCCACAGCCACCCTTACACACTGTGGAACTGGATAGTTGTTGGCACGGTCCAGAGGACAGCAAGCCAGATTGGGCGGGGAGAGCATTCCATTATTATAACACAATGCCATAATAGGATACAGAATTCTTTTCATATTAATTCTTATACAAGAGAAATCTTCAAGCTCAACTTTTACACTGAAAAGGGAGGTAGAAGGCAGCCAGCTCTTTGTTGTGTTTTGGAAACCAGAGTTACCATATTCATTTAGCTGAATGGCATGAAGCTCTCTCTCTTACCACCCAGCTCAGAACATCTCCTGGTGGCCTTGGCTGCGTGACTCTGAACCTGGCAGCCCATGCTGCTCTTGGGAAACTGGCCCTTCTGGAAGACTGGCTTGTTCTTCTTGCCCCATGACCAGAGTGCTTTTGGGTGTGGAGCCAAAATATCACCAGGCCTCCAACTTGTGCAGCAGGCCAAGCTGGTGGGCTGCCAGTTGGTTTCCAAGTGAAGTAGCCCCCAGCCACCCACTGCCAGGGTGTGGGGGAGAGGCTCTCTGGCAGGCCTAAAGGGAGGCAGGGTACCCTCCTCCCTAGGTAACTCTTCCCAAATCCAGCAGAGCCTTCTGAGTCTCTTGCTGACAGGCCACCTCATAGACTGGACGTGGGTGCTTCGACCCAGAAACCTGAGTGTTCTTTCAAACTTGGCTATGACCCCTTGGGTTTGGNTTCCTACCACAGAGTCTGGGTAGAGAAGCTGTTGGACAGGGACTAAACAAGGTGGCAATGTGGGGTGGACACCAAGAGAAGGGTAACCTTTTTTCTTCATTAAAGTGCAGACAATGTGTTTATCAGTCTTGGCAGCCTAGTTCATCTCAGTTCAATATGATATTGGCAGTGGTATGAGTAGAAGTATATCCAAGGAAATCCCTATGAATTCTAATATGTCTATGATAGCAATTTATCTTTAATTCATCTGTTACTTATTCATAGAGCAGANATTTATCTAGACTATATAGTGTAGCACAAAATCGCCATATATTTTCAGGGTGAATGAAGAACATTCTCCAAGCCTCCTCCCCACATTCCCCAGAAGCACCTTTCAAGTATTCTGCAAGTAGGAGCTTCCTGGACATCATTGCAGCCTCTCTTACTGCTCCAGGGGAATGATGACACTTTCCCCATTTCCTTTGAGTTTCTATTTGCTTCTAATGAACGAGACTTCGTATGCAAATGCAATTACTTTTCTCCAAATTTCATCTGTGCAACTTGAACACTAGAGTCTATCAGAGTTGTTTGTACAGGATACGGGCCTGGCTATCAGTGGTGAATACCAACCAAGGGAAGTAATAAAATCGATGAAAACTAAACATGGCTAAAGAGGATTATAGCATCCCCTCTCCTNGGGCGACAACTCTGAGGGTCACCAGCAAGTGACCGTGATTTAATGAAGTGGCACTCTCTCTGATGAGGACAAAGTGGCCCTGGCATCTTCCACAGCACAGCTACCCTGATGCTGAACATGCCAGGCAAGTGCTGAACGGTCTCCCAGCCCGAGGGAGCTGGCAGTGGACAGTGAGGACATTCCACTGAAACTGGGCCATCAGGAGCTGAAGACAAAGGCAGCTGATTCAAGTGCACCAAATTGGAGTTTCTCTAATCAAATCTATTAAATTCACCATCATTCTTGATTGTTTTAATGGGAAGAAGGGGCAGCTGTGCCTTTCACTTTCTGAGCATTTTATTCTGTGCCATGGGGAAAGAGGAAGGGGTGGGGAGGGAAAGTCAGCTGGAAAGGGAAGGGGAAGAGAGATGGCAAACGACAGGAAACCAATGTCCTTTGTCTTAAAAGTAAAGGGATTTTGCATGCTGCTCAGCTCCACACGGAGAGTTCCCAGAGCTGTCACTCTCTGAGAATGCCCCAGATCCTCTGCTTAGAAAGCACTCTGACATAGGAGTAGGAAAGTAGCNCGTGAACTCACTCAGGGCCAGAGCACTCAGCAAAGAACCCTGGTGACTAGTGCTAAGCAGCTTGGCTTCACTGGCCACACGGAAACCCGCTCAGCAGAACGTTTCCCCTTGGTATTTGTGCTTTGTACAAGAATTAAGTCTCAAGACACTTAGGGGAAACTCATCTCCACTCCTTTTGTCACCTTTTGGGCTAAGGGCAGAATCTACAAAAGGCCCCTTTTCAACCTTTTGAACATTGAGTTTAAAATCCCACTGAAGAAACCTGGCCCAACTATTTACTTTTTAAACAGCTTAACAAATGGGCCAAGAGAAGCTTCCTGCCCAAAGTGAGCAGTACATACAANGTCTTGGTATGCACCTTCAGCTTCAGAGCAGAGCCCTGGTGTGTGATGTCACTTCCTCAAGTCTGCTGTGTTGATTACAGGATGAACCTGAGTAAGATAGGAACCAAACGCTCTACTGTAAAATCAATTATGTGGGTCCATGGTGGGCAGGCAACTTGAGTAGATATCATGTTAGTGCTTAGAGCTTCTTACACCTGAATGCAAGTCTCAGAGGAAGCAAAGGTCTATNGCCTGCAGCTCTGNACTCACAGACTCTCACAGGCTAACTTGAGTGATCCAGGGAAAGGGCTTTGGAAGCTGGTGCCTGTTACAGCCTGAAGCCAGCCTGTTTCTGAGCTGGAACGTGAAGGCAGCTGGCTGTGTCAAAGGGCCANAGAATAAAGCCACAGTGTAAAACGAAGACCTGATTCACCAGAGAGAAGACGCTATTAAATCAGGCTCTGTTTCTCCAGACGCTTCCTTGGAGACCCCCTTAGACACAAATGAATCTGTTCCTCCTCTGAGAAAGAAGGGTGGAGGCTCCTTTCAGAAAAAAAAATGTTATTGGGCTCTCTTTAAATGTCCTCATTTGAGGGGAATTACAAGGAAATGTCAAAAGACAGCATCTATACACTCAGGGGCATTGTATCAAGTGACACAACGCAGGCGAAATGAAGTTCTTGTCCTTTGGGGGAGTCTAATAACTCCATCAATCAGATCGGGCCTCCTGTCATCTCTGGTAGGCCTCCAGCCTCTTCAAGCAGGTCCTGTGATTTGTCCTGAGACAGCTGGGTGTAGCAGGCTAAGGGGAGGAAGAGATTTGCCAGTGTATGTAGTTTTTTCTACTCTCCCTCTCTCCCTCCCTCTCTCAGGCACAATCAATGCCCCTTTGTCCTCGGGGCCCTCTTCCCTCTAGGCATGGCCTGAGCAGGCATGGTGGCAAAGGCCAAAGGAAGAGTTCAGCTCTCAACCCGTTCTTCAGCAGCCCTGAGGGGCTGAGCCTCATCTGCAGCCTGGGAGTCACATCCAGAGCTGGCAGGCTCCAAAGAGGTGTCTGTTGTTCTCATCGAGGGTATGGCTGGTGTTTGGTGGCTGTCTCTCCCTATATGTGGCTGGTGCTTGGGTGGTGAGGCGATGCAGAGATGCAGGGCTGTGAGATCAGGAGAGAATACACAGGGCTTAGAGCAGAGTGACTGATTCCACCGTTGTCCCTGATTCCATCACCAAATTTACCCCGTAAACCTTAAGCAAGTCCCTTTGGCTCTGTCTTCCTGGCAGAATGTGAGGCTGGATAAAGATGATGGACCCAGTGTCTTTATGTCTGGTGATGTAAACGTGATACTGCCAGTGACAGCTGAGGACATGGTACGGGAGACANAGGCTCCCAAGTCAGACGGCCTTCAGTTGAATCCTGACTGCATTGCCATATGGTTTTGCTCAAACTGGAAAGCTCCTGTTTCTCTTTTGAGAAAGTATCAGGTTAATTCCTATCTACCACACAAATATATTGTGAGTTTAATGACTGGACTCAGAAGAAAGAATGTGGATGGATGCCAGCACACAATTCATCCAAAACATCAGCCGTTTTCTGCAACCTGTCAGTGTTGACTTAATAAAAAGCCACATTCATCCAACAGCCTCAAAATTTGAAAGAAATCATGTTGCCAATTCATGTCATAGGTTCTAAACACTAATTTCAGAGACAAAGTTGAAAAAAAAATCATTTACTGAAAGATGGGATTATAGATTGGTTGATCTTGCCAAGTAAGTTTGTTAATACACAACATCCACTCTCATTTTCTCTCAATTAAAAACTGGTGTGCATGCACGTGTGTGTGAGTGTGTGTGTGTTCCTGTGCATTTGTGTGTATATTTGCATGTGTGCATGTGTGCGTGTGTGTGTATGTGTGTGTACACCCATGTGTGTTTGAGCTCAGGTACATGTGTACCATGAAGCATGTGTGGAGATCAGAGGACAACTTGCAGGAATTGCTTCTCTCTCTCTACTGTGTGATCCAGGATTTGAACTCAAGTTAGCAGGCTGACATGGCAATTCCTTTCTCCCGGTCAGACATCCTGCTGGTTTTATCCCATCTTTTAAAATGATACAGATGAGGGGCTGAGCCTCATCTGCAGCCTGGGAGTCACATCCAGAGCTGCATCATGCTTTACTGGGAAATGACCCTTATTAAGCCGACATATGTAAAGGACANAGGTTCTTTAGGAACATATAGGTTCCTTTAAGAAAATATTTATGTGTGTGTATGAGGGGGTACACGAGCTAAGGTGAGCCTGTGGAGATCTGAGGACAACTTTGTGGAGTTGGTTCTCTCATCTGACNTTTACGTAGGCTCCAAGGATCAAATTCAAGTGCCCTGACTTCTGAGCCACCTCATTATGCCAGCCCCAGGTTCCTTTACTATACACAAAATGAATGTTTCTTCCATTTTTAGCCTACTGTGGGCATGAGTTGGTTCCTCTACTCTGTCACCTGTACAAGACTAGTCTTGAGAAGCCTTTTCTGAGGAGTAGTTAGCTAGTTAGCTCATCTCTAGGTGGCTGGATTAGTAAGCTGAGATATTTTGCTATTTTTTTCCCTCTTTAACACAGCACCTACACGTATGTCACCTCTGTGGCATGGGCTGACACTGTGCACCCAGAACTTCCCAGAAGTGAGCAGAAGAATTTGTAGGATCGGTGCCATTCCATTTACACTCTGACTGCCTCTGTACTTGGAAAGAGCTCTCCTCATATTCCTGAAGAATGAGCAAGCTCATTCCTAAAAGGTGGGCTCCTCCTTTCATTGGCCTCCATGGTATTTGGGGGTACCTGGCTATATTGACTCCTCTGGGCACTACTCACGCAGAAGAACGCCTGTGAACTCACATAGTGTGGGCATCTTTGAGGCTCATCAGATTCTCCTGGCCTTCCAGCCACACTTCCATCTTGGCCCAATCCTGGTAGAGAAAGAAGTTCATCTGTCCCTTCGCTCCCGTCTTTCCCTGGCAGGATTAGCATGGGCCCCCAGCTTAGAGAGGACCTATTTCTTTTGAGCAGGCGCCTGCACTGCTCTCATCAGCTGGGAATCCAGCCATTCTCCCGCCTCCACCCCTGCCCTTGTGGAGTTGAGGGCTAATTGGGTAGGCTAGATATGAGAAGCTGGACGGCTCCCCACCTCCTACTGATTTGGGTTCTTACATGGAGGCCCCATGTGTTGTGAATTATAGAAATGCCAGCCACACCCACAGTGAAATACAAGCACCAAAAAGCCTTCGAGAGCCAAGTGGAAGCGACTCTGAAATGCCGTCTCTGTCTGTGCTGACTCTATGAGGCTGGCTTCCACGAGGGCCCATGAGCCGGAGCTCCTGGCCTTGACTTGGCATCAGGTTGCCTCATTTCTGATGCTTTTCTTTAACTTTCTGCTGCCAGCAGCTAGGGCTGTGCCAGTATCACACTCTCCCTGCAAGGGCAGGGACCCTTCTCCACGGGAGGTCTCTTGACAGTCAGAAAGAAACACATAGACAATCCATTAGGCCTAGTATCCAATCCTGCTCTGGTAAGAGATGCCAGTGCCTCTTGCTGGGATCTGAGTCTCAGTCGGCAGACTTTTAGAGCTTAGAGAGTGCTTGGGCTCAAGGATGCCTCTGGCCAGATGCAAATGTTAAGGCCCATGCTACTACCTCTCTGCTCATCTGGGCCTGGGTCCTCCAACCCACAGGTGACATTAAGGACTGCTCCCTCCTTTCTGGACCTGTGCTGGTGAGTGCAGTGTGGCAGGGTAGTCATGTAAATGGGCTTTGTCTTTTTGGGTTTATGAGTTTCTTTTTAAGGTGATTTTGACTGCAAAGAACACTGCTTGTTTTCATCTGGGAGACTTCGGTTCTGCCGGGGCACTTGTCAAGTGTTGGGAGCCTGCTTGAGGTTGGTGTTGTCTCTTCATGTGGTTCGTTGCTCTCAAGCTTCACTTGTTTCTGATGTGGCGTCTGTAGCCCTGTCTCTTATACACATCTAGATGTGTATAAGAGACAGACACAGGGGTGTGTGAGAGGGTGGGGGTGCAGTAGGAAGCCTGATATGGGAGCCTGGGAGGTGGGAACAGGCGGTCACCTTCCCTGGAAGTATTCCTGAGTATGCATCTGTCTCTTATACACATCTAGATGTGTATAAAAAATCTCTTTAGGGCTGAGAACACTTCTTCAGTCACTCCAAGGAGTGACAATGTTCATTTCCTCCTTTGCTCAATAAAGGGGTGTGTGAGAGGGTGGGGGTGCAGTAGGAAGCCTGATATGGGAGCCTGGGAGGTGGGAACAGGCGGTCACCTTCCCTGGAAGTATTCCTGAGTATGCATTCATTCTCAGAGATATGATAAGAACAATAGTTGTACAAACAAGAACCCAACCCACCCTCTACCTGAGGACTTCCAGCCTACTTGAGGACAAAGGATTCCACCATCCTCTTTTGTAAAATTGTGTGTGTGCATGCACACTCGTGTGTGCACTCACAGGAACACGTATGTGTGCACACATACTTGTGTGTGTGTACATTTGTGGGTCTGTACATGTGTATGCATGCACGTGCCTTTTGTTTGAGACTGGGATTCCCATTGGCCTACCTCCAGGTAGACTGGGCTAGCTGGACAGCGAGCACCAGGGATTCCTTTGACTCCACCTCCTCTCCTGCCATTGTTGAGACTACAAATGCATGCTGCTGGGTCTGGCTTTTTACATGGGTTCTGGGGAGCTGAACTCAGGTCCTCACACAGTGAAGCCAAGTGCTCCATCCACTGACCTACATCTTCAGCATCCCAGTAGCCTCTCTTAAAGGCCACCTCCACCTTCTAAGATGTCACATCTGAAGATCATAACCAGTATTCAAGACTTTCACCTCCCTCCAGTTCTGGGTCCTATTGACCATCACACCTTTAAGTCCTTATTTTATTTAGCAGAGGCCTCTGAACCGGTTAATGCCACAGGAAGCGGTACCATGCCATGGTTAGAAACAGTTCTTTTATACTAGCATTGGTTCACATTCTGCTCTGATTTGTCATTACTTTGTGACCCAGGTCAGTTATATAGCCTCTCAGGGACACAGTTTCTCACCTATTAAATGAGGGAAATGTCTGGAAGCCTAAGTGGCCTGATTTTCAGGCCATCAGGGAAGAGGGGGCTCATTGGCCACTCTCATTTAAATGATCGGAGTGCTTAGCAGAAGAAGGCGTGTTGAGTCAGTGTGTAGATTTAGGCAACCACATAGCAGGTCTGGGCTCTAATTTCCTGTATCAGAAAACAGGGTGTGGAGGCTGGGACTCCAGGCAGCTGGAGTCTGAGGTGCTAGGTCTGCAGGCCGCCAAAAGCTGCAGCTAACTGTATGCCTTGTCCTAGAATGACTTACGGAATCCAGCAGGAGGTCCACAGCTTTTGAAGAGGGGACAGATTTTACAAAAGGAAGACACATCCTAAAACAAGGAAATAAACCAAATGGAATCACGCCAGCCCTAACATCTTCTTTGTTTCTGCTGGCAAGAGGCTGTTAGTGGACAGTCCTCCACAGCTGAGGTGTTCCATTCAGGTTGCAGCAAATCCCAGGTGCGATAGAGATGTTGAGGTTTTTGCTTAACATATTAAAGGTACACGGAGGCATGCAGTCTCAGACCTTTGNTGGTGTTGAGTTTCACGTTTGTGGTAATCTAGTGTGGTCTTTCCCTGATCTGATCAATCTCTGAGTGCACCAAAACCTTCCAATAGTGCCTCATAATTAATGAGTGACTTACAGACTCCTTCTCATGATTGGCTTGTGGGCTATAGACAGAATGGACTACATGTTTGGGTCCCTCTCCTCCAATTTCTATGCTAAAATCTTCACTGCCAAAACCAAGGTAACCTTTGGGAAGTGACTAAGTCATGAGGTCTGATTTCTCATGAATTAGACTAAGATTCTTATAAATGAAACCTCAGGGAACTTTCTCGTTCCTTCCACCACAGGAGGACACAGTGACAAGCTTACTGGGTGTGAATGAGGAAATGGTCCAAGCCGGATACAATATTTCACTGACTCTTGGATCTAGGACCTCCAGCATTCAGAATGTCAAGGTATACATTTCTGTTGTTTGTAAGTCAGTTGGTCATATGGTATGTTACCATGATAGCTGGAACAAACCGACATGTTGTCCTTCCTCATGAGCCCCCACTTGGAACATACTATCTCTTCATAGATGCTTGACTACGCTTTTATTGTGGTGATATATTGGGTACCCTAATAAAATTTGCCTGAAGATCAGAGAACAGAACAAGCCACTAGATTAAATATAGATGCCAGGCAGTGGTGACACACACCTTTAATCCTAGCACTCAAGAGACAGAGATCCATCTGGATCTCTGTGAGTTCAAAGCCACCCTGGACTACATGAGATTGACTCAGTCTCGGAGAGAAACAAAGCCAAGTTGTGGTGGCACACACCTTTAATCCCAGCACTTGGCAGTCACACACCTTTAATCCCAGCACTAGAGAGGCTGAGACAGAAAGTGATATGGCTGGGCGGAGAAAGATATATAAGGTATGAGGAGACAGGAACTAAAGGCTTTTCTGCAGAAGCCTCCCTTTTAGCTAGAGGCTTTATCGGCTGAAGCCTTTCGGGTGAGGACTCAGAGACATTCAGTCAGAGGATTGGTGGAATTGGTGAGGTAAGACATGGCAGTGGCTTGTTCCTCTGTCTCTCTGATCTTTCAGCATTTACCCTAATATCTGGCTCCGGGTTTTTTATTATAAGACCATTAGAAATTCAAGCAACAACTGTGTATTGAGCCTACTCTGCATTGAGCTCTAGCTGTTGCCTCTTCTGTCTCTTGGAGTGGTTAATCTTCCTCCTTATCAAAAGTCTTTTTGTGATTCCATCTTCTTGAAGAGCCTTCTTACTATTGTCTCAAGGAAAGCTCCCATTAAGTTCTTGCAAAGCAACCTGTGTCTATCTTTGTAATTGTGACTTTTCTGCACCCCACGATTGTTGACTTAATGTGCCTGTGAGCTCCTGGGGGCCAGAGCTTCTCTGTCTTACATCCTTAGGTACATAATATGGATAATAGAATTGTTACCGAATTGAAAAAAGAAGCAGTTATACAAGCCCAAAATATATTGTTTGCTGTAACAAGGTATTAAGATATACTAAGAGACTGGAGACAGCACCTAACCTTGAGTAGTTAATCTGAAAGAAATGAAAAGATCCATCTGGCAATGTTTTATAAAAGACACAGCACTCTTCAGAATTTATGAAATGCCGGGTTGACCTAGGCAGTGAGTTTATGTGGTCTTACACTTAATTCTCTATGCAGAACCAACTGACCTGCAGTGACAGATTCAGATCCTTGAGTTCTTACCTATGTCTCCCAATGAAGTTCTGCAGGGTGGGACCTGAAAATAGGCCCCGTTCCCATGCCTGCTTGGTCATTCTGAGAATCCATGTAAGGCTGTGGATGGAGGATGGAAGGCCTGTAGCTACTTTCTTCACTGCTATGATAGAATGCCGACAGAAACAGCTTCAGAGGAGACTTTATCTTGAGTTAGGGTTTAAGGGGGTGTAGTCTATCATGGTGGGGAAGGCAAGGTAGTGTGGGGAGTTTATGGTACAACTTGTCACTTCTCAATGGACAAGGGAGCAAAGAGAGCTAGGGCAGAACTGGCTGGGCCGCAACCCTCAAGGCTCACCCTTATAGGGAGTCACTTGCTCTGAGGTAGGCCCCACTTCCTAAGGATTCCACACCCTCCCTATACGTCATCACTAGCTGGAGAGCAAGTGTTCAAACACATGAGCTTGTGGAGGACATTTCACATTTAAACCACAACACTGAGNGGAAGATTGAGAAGGAGAGAGAGAGGCTCTCCTTGAGGATGTGGTTCTTACGGCTGAAGAATGCTAGGCTGTGCACAGCACAGGCAATCGTAGGAGAGCAACTTGACTTTCGAATCAAACCTCTCTCTTGCTTCCTTCCTTCTGTGATATTTGAAACATTTGTAGCACAAGGAAGAGGGCCAAGAATTTCTGAATGTCATATTATGCCACCTGGATATTGGAACAAGGACCATAGACATGAGCAGTCAACACAGCTTGATGGGAGGGAGGGTGGACGTTATTAGAATGTCCTCACTGTGGAAGGAGGAGGAAAGACCCATGTCACTCAGTTTGGGAACAGAAATAAATAGACCACCCTGCAGGGCCCTGAAAAAGCAGGCCTCCTGGGGTTTTGTCTCTTTTGCTTCTAAAAAAATATAAACAATAAATAGACAAAATGAATTCTGGGCCTTCCAAACCCAGGGCCTCCATTAGCTTGGGGAGACCCCTCAGGCTGGAGAAGTAGGGAAGGAATTTGAGGTTGTCAGAGCTTTGGGGTCTCTCAGATGTTGGAAGAAAACCGGTACCTTCTGTGGAAAGCAGGGCTCAGAGGGAGATGAAGACATCTGGCAAGGCGTCACTGTTTTTTTCTCTGGCCCCATGAGAGGATCAGCCTGCTCCTGCCCTGGTCCCCCAGCTTGCCGTTTTCTGCCCAGGAGGAACTGTGGTTGGGTTATTGTAGAGTGGGAAAGCTCTGTGCGGTAACTGAGGAGAGAAGGAGGGAGGTGGATGATCAGTCAGTCCTGTCAGAGTGGTCAGCTGACGGATGATTCATGTCCATCTGGGGCTAAAAACAGACTTGGAGGGAAAAGCTACTCAAGGTACCCCAAGACAAGAAATCAACAAATACGGCCAGCGCCTGGGCCGTGTTTGGATAGTTTGTCTCACCTCTGAAATGAAAGGCAAACAGGAAAACAGAATATATGGGACTATCTGGCTGAGGAAAAGACTGAGGAGTGTGTCTCCACCACAGAAGGAAGGAGTCATGATCCACTTCATTTTATGTATTTACCTTTGTATGTCTTGAAACTGATAATGAGATAGAACAATCTAGGAAGCAAAGGGGGGAACTGATGGCATGTGTTGTTTTTAGTCATTTTCCTCAACACTAAAGGTGAATTAGACAGATTCCTTGCATTCATGTGCACACACACACACATACACACACTCACACACTTACATGCACACACTCACACATGCTCACTCACACACACACATACATACACTCACATACACATACTTACACACACACACTCACACACATGCACACACACACATTTTTCAGATTTTATGTGGGATTATTTTTACTCATCATTCGTAATTTATTTCTCTATTTTTCCGCACAAATTTTTAGGATTACAGTTATCACACACAAGTTTGCCAAGTGTGTATTATTAGCTATTTGTTGAATCAATGCATTTCTTAAAACCAGTTCTTTAAATAGCCAGGTGTCCCCTTTTTAGCTGTTGCATAAAATATAAACATTGACACCAGACAGGTCTTCCTGACCCTGGAAGATTGACAGCCAAGGCTGTCGTTATGTTTACACTCAGATAAGAACAGCTTACCTCTCTGACATGCTGTGTCTGGAATTTTGAAACACAATTAACCCATGACTTGGTTTTTCTAGGTATAGAAAGACTTAATGTGCCTGTGGCCACTCTGACCTTTGTTCACCACACACAGACAGGTGAGAGCATCCCTTTTGGTTCAACTATTTTATTCTGCTCCCCTTGGAACCATGTTCCTAGATCTACCTTTGATAATGGCCTGTTGTATTTCTAGTGGGCCATTCCCGAGTTCTAGGGCATCCCATAATATTTCTACTCTGGACATATTCTGGATTGAATTGTGTTTCTCTTTTCCCAACCCATATGCTGAAGCCCTGACACCCAATGTGAGCACAACAAGAGTCTCTTTTTCTTTTTCTTTTCTTTTTCCTTTTCTTTTCTTTTCTTTTTTTTCCCTGTTGTTTTTGCAGTGATGGATACTGAACCTAGGCAAGTGTTCTACTACTAAACAATACCCACAGCACCTTTTTCCTTTCTTTCTCTCTTTCTTTCTTTTTCTTTTTCTTTCTTTTTGAGACAGAGTCTTACTAAGTTTCTTAGGCTAGTCTTGTATCTACTCAGTGGCCTGGGTTGGCCCTAA
>LZPO01076249.1:18138-42076 GCA_001675575.1 Neotoma lepida
AAAAAAACTAATGTAAAAAAGGAAGAAGAGCAGAGGGCTTGAGAGAGTACTGGCCGCTCTTGCAGAGGACCTAAGGTTGGTTCCCAGTATCTACACGGTAGCTCAAAACCACCTGTAACTCCAGGTCCAGGCGATCTGATGCTTTCCATGGGCACCATACACATATATATCTACTCATACATATAAAATAAAAATAATAAGGGCAGAAGTTCCTCTCTGAGAACATAGCAAGAAGTTACTGTCTGAAACTGGAAGCAGCACCCTCCCTAGCATCCTACCTGCCTGGTACCCAGATCCTCCAGCATCCAGAGCCATAAGATCTCCATTGTCTAAGCTACTCTCTATAAAAGGACTGTCAAGGGGCAATTTCTTCAAGCGGAAAGCATCTTGTTCCTTTCTAGTCCATCCTTAAGACAGCATTCTCTGCTCCTTCTTCCATGATGTTACTTGTATTCACACTAACACTCTTTCTGCTACTAATATAGAACATTTATCAAAGTCTCACAATGGGCCCAGCTCTGTACTCATGGTTTCTGTAATGCTTGTTTCCTGACAAGACACTGGTTTGAATTAATTAAAACCATTAATCTTCATAACAACTCAGAGAGGTTGTTAATATTACCACCCCCATTTCATATCCACTAAACTGATGATTAGGAAAATTTAGTGAGGCAAGTAACAGAGGGCAGATTTGAACCCGGCAAGCCTGGTTTCAGTTCCCTTGATGTTAGCCATTTCTTATGCTCCCATGAGAAGCCTTTTAAAGATAGCCTTTAAAAAATAGCTTTTAAATCACCCTATGAACTTGCAAAGTAGGTGATATTAACAGGCTAATCTTGATGGCAGAGAAACCGAGGCACCAAATGTCCAGGTAATATTCCCAGCATTGTGCATTCAAACCTAAGCTCTCCAGCCAATGCCAGAAGCTTCTAGCCTTATCATCTACATGGGTCCTTTGTAGGTGGCAATGTTTCCTGCAGATGATGTCGAAGGAGGAGTTTCCATGAAAAGGCCAATGCAGGTGAACAGCTCCTGGAGGTTGGGGGGTGCATGCTTGCCGGAAGTAGACAGAGTTGGTTATACTCTCTTGGCCATTGGCCACGGGTCCCAAGTCTACACCCGGCTACATTCCATGTGTTTTACCAGAGATTCCCATCTCAGAGGCAGGGAGGGGACTTGCATCCCTGGGCTCTGACTCAGACAGAGTCCATGTGTTTGGTTGGAGTCAAAGCGTCTTTGTCTGACACTGGAACAACTTCTCTCGTTCAAAGTCTGCCGTGCACCTGCAGATTTCCCATTAAACTGCCTGCCGAATCAGGAATAATGATTCTCAGGGGGAAGAGATAGTATTTGCATTTGAATTAATGTCGAGCTCAGAGTCACAGATTCCTCATCAAGAAGGATTTAGAGCAATTGCTGATATCCTGGGGATCTGTGACCAGCTCATTGTTTTCATCTCACAGGGTAGTACTAGAATTCTTAATTTTTTTCAAGTCTCCTTTCAAAAGTTTGGCTCTTTTTACCCCCATGATCATAATTATAATAATTTTGAAACATCAGTCTGCTCAGATATCAAGGTGTTGAATGGCTAATTTCACTTTAATGAATTTGTCTCATATGGGCTTATTTTCCACATCTGTCCTGAGCTGAATAGCTAACTGGTTAATATGAGAACTGTTCCGTTTCATTAGCTTCTCCCTGTTGATTTCCTTGAGGTGCAACTGATGCCCCGCCAGTTGTGAGCCCTGTCAGCGCTTTCCTTTTAAGCAAGCCCGGATCCAAGCTCTATTCTAAGACACTGATGCCAAGGAAGAATCAAAAAGGAAATAGTCTTTTCATCTAGCTAAACTGCAGGATTCCACATACCCAGTGGCTTCTGCGAGATTAGCAAGTGTTTGTTATGGACGTCACAAACTCTGTACCCGAGACCATCGTGGGCTAACTGTTCAGAGAAGGACACACATCCCTAACAAGGACGGGTGTGAGTGGAGGCAAGGTGAGGGAAGGAGGGCTAGCTGACGAACTCGGGAAGGGAGAGAAGGGTAAAAGAAGAAACTAGGGCATCATGGAAACTTGGAAGCTTTGTTTAAATGGCTTCCGTTAAGTTGAAAGCTTTGCAGTCTCTTACGGAGGCATCTTGGCTATTGTGTGACCCAGGAGAATATTTTGGAATGTAGTTTCAAGTAAGATAGGGTCAGGTGATGGCACAGTGTCCTGGAAGAGGAAAAGGAGGTCACTTGCCTTCCTGGACCTCCCAGTTCAGCCCAGATGGAGAAATGATCAGTTAGGACACTCTGGGCTGTGAGAGAAAACCTAAGCCATACAGTAGGAAGGAGCTGTCCCATCTCTCACAGTAGGAAGGACAAGTGCACTTCAGTGGCTCTGTCATGAATATCTATCTGCTCTGCTGTCCTTTGCTTAAGAAAATCCTTAATTTTTGCTACTCGGGGTTCAATGATGAGCACTGATAAACACTGAGGTGACGTTTTTGTTGTTGTTGTTGTTATTTGTTTGTTTGTTTTTATCACACCCCCAGCATGGGAATAGCAGGAGAGTCTCCACACATGACAGGAACATTCCTCACCTAGGGTTTGGTTGGCTGAACAGGCCTTGTCCTGCATTGGGACCTATAATTGCTACCAAGGGAAGGTCATTAGCTTTCTGAAATCTGAGCCCCAGAACCAAGTACTGGTCAGAGGTATGGAGAAACTCCATCCTGATGGGCCAGTTGGTGCTAGGATCATTATCTTGTGGGATGTTTGGGCTGTGGAGGGCCAGGATGGTAGTTAAAGAAATGAAGGAAGAAATAGAGTGTGTGAATCACTTTTCTGTTACTGTGACAACATGCCTGAGATGATCAATCTAAATGCAGGAAAGGTATGTTTGACTCATGGTTTCTAAGGTTTCATGATCATTTGGCTCTGTCGTTTGAGGCCTGTGCATAACACACCATGAGGAGAAAGTACAAAGAAGGAGATCTGTTTACCTTGTGGTGTATAGGAGCCAGGGATTGGGGAGAAGGGAGGAAGAGGCTTTGGGATCGATATCCCTTTAAAGGTCATGCCTTCAGTTTACTAACATAGCTCTCCCAGGCCCCACATCCTAAAAGGTCTGCCATCTTACAGTAGAGCCATGGACTTGGTTCCAAACCTTCACCACACGAGTCTTTGTGAAACGTTAGAGAAATGAACTTATCATGGAGATAAAGATAAAGAGACAGTAGTCACTCTGCTAGTCCTTATCCAAGAGTGTCACCAGAAATGCTTTGAGGTGATGAGATTATCTGATGTCTAGTAGACCAAACTGGACCAACTTCCCCTAAGGATACAAAACTTGTTGCTTTGTTCAGATGTTTATGACATATTCAACCAAAACAATGAAGCAAACCAGAAAATAGAAGGAAACACCAAGAACTCAAGCTGTCAGAAAAAGTGGGGTGTGTATGTATCTGCACACCCAATCTATCCAGTGTGTGCCCTGCCTCATGGCCTCTGAAGGGATGGATCCATGACACCCCAAGGGGTCCAGCCAGAAGAAAGTGAAGCATGAGCCTCAGCTTCTGTGTGAGGTACCTTCCTGCCTGGACAAACCGACTCTCTGGCAGTCACACCCTTCTCTGTGCATTTTGTTAATTTTTATGTTCTTTATGTCAAATATGCTTTTTTTAAAAAAATTACTCTTAATCACTGGGGAACATTTCTAAGTTGTCTGTTTCATGTACTTTTCAGTTTACCGGATGGTATCAGCAGTGGAATGTTGTCTCTTTTAGCTGAAGATTTGGAATGTAGGCACAAACAGCCACTTTCCCCCAGGTTATGGTATATTTGTGTTATCGGCTTAAGTTTTAAGTAGCTGTGAAATTGATGACAGGTGTTCAAAGATGAGCTAGATGTGGGCAGAGTCACAGGGTGGGCTCCAGAGGGACGATCCTGAGGCAGGCCTTCTGTCCAGTAACAGATGTAACACAGGCTTTCTGAAAATCCAAACTTTAACTTGGGATTCAAAAGACAGTAATGTTGAGGAAGGAGGCAGCCATGGTGGACTAGGAAGGTGCTGCTTGGTCTGTGCTATATTTGAATCCTGGCTGAATAATAGAAGGCCTTTGAAGGAAAGTCAAGAGCTTGGATATCTGAGGACAGGGGAGAAAAGATGATGCTATTGTTTCGACCTCACGACCCCCAAAGATTCTTGTATTAGAGGTTTCACCCCAGTCCTGCTGCGAGGAAGTGTGGAACTTTTAAGAAAGGGATTGTTGGGTAACTCCCCCTTTTCTTCTGAGTCATGGGTGAGCAGTTTTGCTCTGCCATGCTACCCCCATGATATACTTTTTCTTAAGAGACCTCCCCAAAAAATAAAGCCAATTAAATATGGACTGGGACATGTAAAATTGTGTGCTAAAATCTATCTTTTCTCTACAAATTGGTTATCTCAGGTATGCCAGTTAATTTGATGGGCAGATTAGTGAAGCATGGCTTTAGATGTGTCTGTGAAGGCATTTCTTGTGGCAATTAAATCATGAGGCTGTAGCATAATGAATGTATGGATCCCTTGATGGATTCATAACGTGATAATGTGGTGATATATTATGTGCCATAATAAAATTTGTCTGTGGCATTGTTTGGTGCTGGTGAAAAGTAGGAGTTGGGGTCCAGGAGGAGGAAATAAGGTTGTTAGGTTGTGTCCTTGGGGAGCACTGTCTGACTATCACCCCTACCTGNCTGCTTCCCCTCTTTCTGCTCCTCAATGGGCCAGGAAATGAGCCACTCTCCTCCATCACTTGCTCTTGACTCTGTGATGTGTTTGCCCAAGTGAAAGAGTATAAGAATCAGTGGACAAGAACTCTCTGAAGCCTGAGCCAAAGAGAATTCCCCATGTATCTGTCAGATATGCTAGCACAGCAACGGCAGAGGTAGATTATTTATCAGGTGTTTGTTATAGTGATGGGAAGCACACAGGAGAATGGGTCATGTGGAAAGCAGATAAGGCCTTGGGGCTTGAATCCTTGTGTACCTCCTCTTCCTAAAATGGCAACCAAAATCCCGTGGCATACCCAACTGGCTCTCCAGGGATCCATAAAGTTGTTTCCGTCATGAAATATGTGAGGATGACACAGTGACCATCGGCAGCAAGCATGGAGGCATCCAGGGGTGAGGGAGCTCCTGATGGCACAGAAAAGGGCTGATGGAGATTGGAGGACTCTACTGAAGAGATGTGGAGAACAGTGGAAAGAATGGAAAACCCCAGTTATTGGCACAGAGGCCTCGAAGTCNGATGCTGTTCTGATTAATCTCAGCTTCTCGACTAGAAACATCTGGACATGGACATGTCTTTCTAAGGCCTGCCCTGTGTACTGTGGCACTGGGGCATGTGTTGAGCCTTCCTGGCTGTGATTTACTAAGCATCTGTAGTGTCTTCCCTCTCTCAGTGAAAGGAAGGTGATAAACAGAGCTAGCCCCTGAAGATCATCAGTTTGCCTGTTGAGATGTGTAATCCTCAACTGGGGACAGCCAGCGTTAAATAGACGACAAGTGTTAGGTTGTCCCAGGTTATCAGATGGGCTGGGTGGCNTCATCATAAGAGCCCCAGGCAATGACTTACCACTGAAGAATGAAGTCTGGACCCAAGTGTAAGGAAACTTGAAGAAGTGATTTCAGGACAAAGAAGCATCTAGATTTAAAACTTTAGCCACTTTACGGAAAGAAAGAAAAAAAAACACAACAGACTGATAATTGAATTGGATGTAACAATTTATAATAAAATAACAACATCAATAGTGACAACACCAAGGATCTATCATGTGTGTTTATTGATAGTAATGCTGATAGTGGGTAAGAGGAAGCAGCTTTTGTGGACACTGTTTATATCCACCTCATAATCCCACAGATCTCCTCTAAGGGAAGAATCATCTTCCTTTTGTCGATGAGGAATCTGAGCAACCNGCTACCCTTCATACCAGAGGCAGGCAAAACCCATTTCTATCCAGTTTGAAAGCTTGTNCCACTTCCTCCATAACCCATCTGTCTTAGTTAGGGTTTCTGTTGCTGTGAAGAGACACCATGACCATGGCAACTCTTATAAAGAAAACATTTAATTTGGGTGTCTCACTTACAGTTTCAGAGGTTCAGTCCATTATCATCATGATGGGGAGCATGATGGGGTGCAAGCAGACATGGTGCTGGAGCTGTGAGTGCTACATCTTGCAGGCAACAGGAAGTCGACTGAGACACTGGGCAGTATCCTGAGTATAGGAAACCTCAAAGCCCTCTCCCAGTGACACGCTTCCTCCAAAAAGGCCATACCTACTCCAACAAAGTCACACCTCCTAATAGTGCCACTCCCTATGAGACTATGGGGGCCAATTACATTCAAACTGCCACACCATATAAGAAGAATATAGGATGCATGATGCACAAAAACTCCCATCAGATCTGACTTACCATGTGTGATACTGATACCACANGTGTGTGCAGATACCACATTTGTGCAGAGAGATGGTAACATATGGGACCAGGTCACGTAGCGACTGATATTTCCATGGGTCCTCTTTTTTCCATGGGTTTTCTTTTTCTTTTTTTTAAGCCTGAAAGGGTGTGGCAGTAGGCGACAGGGCGCTGTGCTGTGACCGGGAAGGGTCTGCAGATGAGCAAGTGCTGGGAGCTCTCCAGCCTGCGACAGGTTCTCTGCAGCAGCTCCCTCCCATCTTTGTTAAAATGCAGACTCTGATCAGCAACCTTCCAGGGAGAAGCACCAAACTTCCAGAACCATCCCAGTGTCAATGGCACTGCCGGAGAGCCAGTCCCCCACACAGGGGTCTACAAGCTCCAGGGACAAGAACTTCACTCTTTTGGAAGTTTTCACTGTAAAGCAAGGCAATTAACAAATAACTTGGCTATAGGGGAGCTTCAAGTTCAAGAGGGCCGAAGGAATGGTGCAAGATAACCTGTGCCCNGGCAGGAGACAGGGGGAAAGGATAAACAGGGCCCTTCCCCCATCTGAAAACAAAGAGGGAGGGAGGGAGGCTTTAGAAATAAGAGTTTTGGAGAAGTTTGTAAGATTTATTTCCTCATACAGAAGATGGAGAACCCGTGGAACCCTACTGCTTCTAAATATGAGCAGATTATAAACCCTAAATGCCATAAATAAAACAGTTCATCGTATAGTTGAAGCTCACTGAGGAGAGGGAGTCTTGGAATTCACTCTAACTTTTGACACACACGTGAGCTCAGTTTTCTAAGACAAAACTGAGGACTTGTGATTCATAGAAAAGTCTCCCTCTCCCTCCTTCTCTCTTTCCCTTTCGTTCTCTCCTTCACCCCCTCTCTCTTTCTGGAAAATCCAGTGTGGACACTAGNTTACTAGTACTTCCAGGGGCCTGGGGTGTTTCTGAGAACAAAGTGTTGACCATTTGACATGAACGCTGTACCAGGAGGCAGAAGATCAGTGTCTATCTCTTTACATCCTCCACTAGATAATTCCCGACTCACCCTGCTAGGGGCCACCATGGGCATGAAGAGCCGCTGTGTTCTTCTGTATTCCCGAGGCAGGTGTTTAGAGTCTCAGCCATCCATACCACCAATGCTCAGTCCACTGTGTGTACAAACATCACTCTTGTAGTCTCCAAATATCTGAAAATGGTCCTATGTGGTAACTGGGGAAAGCTTGTCTTTAGACAGGTGCTNGGAAGGATNTGGCCCACAACTGGGGAGCACTCGGGTTGGATGGACCACAGAAATTCTAAGAAAATACAACTTTAAAGTTAAAACCCTTAAGACCAGTGAGATTTAGCCTGGCAAAGAGCAAGGAAATGGGCATTCTAAAGATAAAGATATTAGACTAGGGAGAAGGTTGGAAGGCTGGTGCTGGGGTTGTAATTGGAATAGAAGCATTCTGCCTGCAGAAACTGGAGAGACAGAGGGACTTCTAGCCCAAGGTAAGTTCATTTTTTCTGCTAGATACACTGGAAATCAACCAGGAACTTTTGAGCAGGAGGGAGTATGCCCTCNTGTGTTCTAGGGTCCCGTTCCTATCCTAGCTCTCAAATGCATATGATACTGTGNATGTTGTCTGACATCAAGGGATAATGGGCAAGAACATTGTGTGATGGGCAAGGGCTGTTTCTGGCTTCCACCTGATGTGTGTCTTTATCACACCTGCGAGAGATAGACTGACTTGGTGACGGAAGAGGGGTTGGCACAGACCCGTGAAAGCACATGAACAGACAGAGTTGTCTATTTCTATTGCCCAGCCTCTGGCATGGANTAGGAATCACAAGTCCACTTGGAACTCTCCGGCCTGTGTCATTAATTCTGCTTTGTACTTTGAGCTTCCTTTGAGGAGTCATAAACACAGTGATGTAGAAGCCTCAAAAACCACTTTATGTTCCACATTCTGTCACCTGCATACAGTGTTCCCTCAGGATTAAGGGATAATTTAGATTACTATCTGCTAAAATGATTAGCCTCTTAGTGGTAGCTGGTAAATCAAGCTGGGAAAACATTTTTTTAATGGCCTACCATGATGAATAGAAAAACCCATTTGCTTTGTTTCTTCTTTAAAATATATCAACTTACAATGGATTTANTTTGAAGCAAATGAGTTCATATTATCNTCATTTATCCTGGCCCTGGAGCTAGAAATCTCTCAGCCTGTAGAAGGGAAACAAACTTTNGGCTTTTTCTTCTACCCCATGACATCCCTCAGAGATGAGAGGGTTTGAACGTCAAGTCAGGAAAGGGAAATCTTCTGGCTTTAGCCCCTCAGTTTTCTAGATAATTGCTCAGGGGATTCTCTTGTGGTATGGAAACAGAAGAAGACAGAACTTGGAATTCTGCCGAATGGTTTTTAGAGAAAGAAATAACTTTTCTTACACCACTCTTAGATGAGAATTTTTCGGAAAGAAATACCTGCATGAGTGCCCCCTCCCACCTGTTCACTTCCCCAACATATCCACACATAGCAGACTGAAGAAACTAAGCTTCCAATGACTGTAACTGTTTGACTTCCTACCTAAGTGCTGCCTATATTTATCTGTTTACAAAATAGTTTGGGCAGATATGGGGATAATGGTCTTAGTCTAGCTATATTTTGTTGTTGTTAATATAAGAAACTTAATAGTAACATTGTAGCTTTTCTAAAAATAAGACGTTTATTTTCTGGCATGCTTTTTAAAAATCACTTTCACCAGCTGGGCAGTGGTGGCGCACGCCTTTAATCCTAGCACTCGGGAGGCAGAGGCAGGCAGAGTTCTGAGTTCAAGGCCAGCCTAGTCTACAGAGTGAGTTCTGGGACAGCCAGGGCTACACAGAGAAACCTTGTCTTGAAAAAACAAAACCAACAACAGCAGCAAAAATCATTTTCACCAACTTAGCTATTTTGGTGTGAGATTTTTCTCCATCATAAGGGATTTCACTAACTTTAGTCCAACCTTGGAGTTGATGGAGAAAACAAGTATTCAGAAGGTTTCCATGTAACATACTTAGGGCACCAACCCTTGATTTGAATTCTCAGGTCCCCATTTCCCTGTGCAACTTCTGCTTGGAAGGGAAAACACAGGCAGATAAATAGATAGTATAGGAGCCCAGAAGGGAAGCTGAGTCTGTGATGCCCAGNAGCAGGGTTATAGGAGAGCCCAGCTTCATTGTCAGTGATAACAATAATTATAGGGCCTTGGAACCTCAGTGGTCACCCCTGGGATGTTTAATAGTAATTATTGGTAATTACATATTATTATGTCAGAGATATATAATTATATAATTGTTATTATTAAGTATGATGTTGGCCATTGAGGTTTCAACCCCTTCTTCATTTGTGGGTCCTCTTTTGGGCTGGTAATTGAGATAATAGGGGTTAAGGTAGAGAAGAGGGAAAGTAATTGGGTGAGGGCATGCTTGCTTGGCTCCTACAGAACCCCAAGAGTCATCGGCCTCTGTACCGGAGTGGTTTGGTTGGCATCTCAGGCTGACCTAGGAGATGATTATTCTCAAAGAATTTCTGGCACAGAGTGTTCTGTCTTCGTCCCCCACCCCCCTCCAGCCCTGCAGAATGTCTGACTGCGGCATTGCATGTGAGCAGTTTGTATGGCAGCCCACCTTAGTCTTCATTTGGGGTGGGTGCCTGGGAACAGCAAAACTGGCAAGGAAACACCAGAAAGAGGAAGATCAGAAAGGACAGTGTGGGCCTGGAGGGCAGTTCCCTAAACTCCTGACCTTGTGTTTTTATTGATTCTCTTAACACTCCTCTGAGAGGAGGCAGGAGAGACTCAGAGAGACCATCTTCAGGGATAGGCAAGAAATGCCTAGATTTCTTGAGCTCTGTGGCCCCAGGGCTAACTTCATATCATCTGGTGTGTCTGTAGGGAGAGCAGTGTTCTCCTTTGGAGGAGGTTGAGAAGACTGCACAAGCTGTGTAAAACATTCCAGCAGGGCCTGCCTTGTGAAGTGTTCAGTGAATGAGAACACTTGTTAGAACACAGGCCACCTTTGGCTCACAAAGGAGCAGGCCTCCGAGAGAGCAGGAAGCTCACGTCACAAGGACTGTTAAGCCGCCAAGCAGAGAGCAGCCCGGCTCTTCCGTATTGTCGGGAATGCTCCACCAAGAGGCTCTTGGGGCCCTTCACAGGTGTCTCTCCTGNGAAACGGCCTTCTGGGAGCCCCGCGGTGAACAGTTGAGCAGCTTCAGTACTGTTCTGTTTTCAGTAAAGCCCAAGACAAGCCNAGGCTTGTTTGCCTCTGTCTCGAGTGTTGCCCAGGTCGCAGGGAGGGAGTTGCTAAGCAATGGCTGGGAAGCTTTCCACAGAACAGAGGACGAGCAGAGAAGAGGGCGGGTTTGGTGGGAAGAGCAGAGCCGAAGGAAGAGGCAAAGGCAGAGCTGGTGGGTGTGGCTGGACACTTCTCACCTGGAGCAGCTCAGTCTCCAGAGGGGTGAGGTGATCCTTAGGAAGAGTTTCAAATAGAGGTAATGCCCCAAGTCGCAAACAACTTAGTTACTTAGCTTGTTCACAGTATCCTTCCAAGTGCTCGAATGAACCCATCCCCCAAGATGCACAAACTTAGGGAAAGAATGAACAATGCTGTTAGCTGCAGGCTGAGGTCCATAGCTGATAAAATCTCTCTTCTTGGAGAGAAAACCATTCAAGACTAGACTGATAAGTGCAGAAAAATAAAGGATAACCATACTTAAAAGTATTATTTTTCTTTGTTTCTNTTTTGGGGAGGGGACTTAAGAGTATTCTCAAATGTTTGCATTTATTTATTAATGGCTCCCTTCCATAGAAGTACAGGCAGAAGTAGAGCTAAGTCTTGTACTGTGAGCAAAGTCACCTTTGAAAATATGTTAGCCTTTGCGNGTGCATGTGTGTGTGCTGCTAAGATTGAACCTAGGTCCTTACATGGGCTGGCAAGTGCTCTCCCTAGCCCAGGCAGGTCCTGAGCTCGTGATCTACGGGCTCAAGTATCCAGAACTAGAGGTGTATGCCACAAGACCCAATATAAAATAAGGTTCTTAAATTATTTCTATTATATCTCCTAATTAATGCTTCTATNTTTATGTGATTAACTAGACTAATTTTTCGCTTAATATGTATACATATTTTTCAACCTTCCAGAATAAGAACAATAAGTTAATGATTTTTCTTATTTTGCTGTTAAGAGAAAAAAAAAGAAGGTTGTAGTGAACAAGAGGTAAATTTAGGACTGGTATCAGACATGATCAGACATGGATGCTGGGAACCAAACTCAGGTCCTCTAGGAAAAAAGAAAACGAGACACATTNTTAACTGCTGAGCCATCTCTCCAACCCAGGAGATAAATTTAGAACTGAAGTGGGTAACCTGAGAACAGAACAGTTGGAGAATAGAGCCATCATTTTGAGCAGACTAGTTTGTCCAAAAGTGATGAACACCAGGTACTCGTAAGTAGCATTTGACATTTCTGGCTTTTAGTAAGTCTGGGCTGCGCTGGCAGCATTGAATGGCACTATTACGAGGAAGACTGACATTTGGAGTGACCACCGTCCCCAGGCAGAGGTGCTTTGTCTCAGGTGATCACACCTGACTTGATATGTCATATGATACATCCATGCAGGAGTCAGGGGAGAATGTGCTTCATTTCATTGGCTGACTGCCTGATGCTTCTGGGGCTGTATTTGAGGTACGGCGGTTAGTCTGGGAGCAAGAGTTAGAGGACTGGGTTTGGACCTAGGGCTATGGTTAAGCTGACAGTAATGCTCATTCAAAGTCTTTTGACTTTTGAGAGTCAGGGTGGTGGCTTTAATGGCGACTGTGGGACAACTGGTCTACACAGTCACGCTACATTGAACTTTGTATTAGTTATGTCNGTGACCAAATACTTTAAAAGAAGGTGACTTAAGGGAGGGTGTTTTTGTGGTTGTTGCTGCTTTTNTTTGGTCTTGGTTGTTTGGTTTACTGATGGTTGTGGTTTCAGAAGGGATGTAACCCATCATGGTGTAGAAAGTATGGTGCTGAGAACATGAGGCTGTTAGTCACATTGGATCGGTCAGGAAACAGAGAGATGAAGACTGGGGCTCAGCTTGCTTTTTCCTTTCCTTCTTTTCCCTTCACTTCAGGATCCCAGCTCTTGGGATAGTGTCACTCACCTTCATGGATAGTGTCACTCACCTTCATGGATAGTGTCACTCACCTTCATGGATAGTGTCACTCACCTTCATGGTGGATTTTCCCTCTGTAGTTAAACCTCACTGGAAACACCCTAACAGATACACCCAGAGATGTGTTTCCTAGGAGATTCCATTCTGTCAAGTTGACGACCAAGATTAACTATTATAGTCTTGGTAAATCACTTGTGACCTCTTCCAGTCTCCCATTCATCAACTTCAACACTGCAAAATGAACCATACCTGTGTTGCCTATGCAAAGGCTTGGGGGCTCATGTAGACAGTAAGTGTTTGAAAATAAGAGATCATTCACTGGTTGCTTAAAGATTTCTGAAAAGGAACCCAGAGGCTTAGCAACCTCCATCACACTCTGTAGACAAGACCCAANAAGTTCTAATAACAAAGAAACCGGTCCCCCGTTTTCCCAGGCCAATCAATATTCATGGAGCCAGTGCTGTTGGTAGAATTATATTTCCGTGNAAGCAAGAAAAGTGGACAGCCATCATTTGTATTTTTTTCCTCTCTTGGTCAGAAAGTGGGGAAAATACACCTCTTANTAGTGCTTTAAGACTCCTAACCAGCATCACAAGAATTAGCACCAGAAAGCCAAGGAATGACATCCAGGTTGAGGTTTTAGTGTGGTTTTGAAAATGTTTAGAGAATGACTAGCTGTCCAAGCTTGTCTCTTTTGCTCTTAACTGTTTTGGTGGTCACTAAAAGGAATAATTGAAATATCATTGTTTTTGTACCAGATAATTTCTTTATAACACAAACTCTAAATATATTCCTCTTGCTTTATTGGAAGTTTGTTGTTACAAGTGTGGGTCATGTGATCTCCCTCACATAGAATGGGGGAGGTCTCTCTCTCTCTCTCTCTCTCTCTCTCTCTCTCTCTCTCTCACACACACACACACACACACACACACGGACATGGATACTTGTTATAATTACATGGTAGAAGTATAGTGTGTTGGGAATCAAATGTTGATTAATGTTAGTTTTAGGATAAACAGAGGAGGAGAAAGACAGGAAAAGCCAGTGGACTCCAAGGATAAAAATATTCCTGAGTTGAGACTCAGCATCTATGGCTGCACAACCCAATAATTACTTCTGAATTGTGATTACCTGTTCTTATATAATTAACCCTGAGGTTCATCTGGATGGCTAGAACTTCTGTCCTGGAATGTACCAATCTCTGTGGTTCACAGACCAAATTCAGAACTGCTCCCACACTCCACACAGCCCATATAGAGCAAGTGTCTTCTTTTTCTGGAATATAGGAGGGACAGTGTTCCTTAGAGACGTAATCTGCTGGGAAGCAGCAACATTGTAGATGCTTGTCAAGGGTGATGTGATGTGGAAAGGAGACTCAGAGACACTTGCAGCTTCATTTAATTAAGGCCTCCCATTCTAGAGTCCCTCTCGCTGCCTAGAAAAGAACATGTTAATCAGCCCTTCAGCATTCTAACACTGATTAGTACAAGCTGTATCCAAAATAGAGAGAAAGTGAGAGACCCAGGGGAGGAAAAGAAAGATGTTTCAGTCTGTGAACATGAAAGGAGTTGTAAATGCTTTCAACTCAAACTGGGCTGAAATGAAATGGCAGTGGGGTGGGATGCAGTAGAGAACCATGTGCTTTCTTCTGTGGAGATGGGAAGAGAGCCCGTCATCTAGAGAAACTAGATGATGCTGAACTTAGTTGCTCATCAATAGCCATACTGCCTTCCTTCCATTGTACCAGAACTGTGTCTGTATTTGGAGAATCCACCCTTTTCTGCACTGTCATCTGCCTCAGAAGACAGTCTTGGTTGCTCACNCTCTTTTTAAGTATTGGTTTAGGCAAGACTGTGTGGTACAGTTTTGACATATGAAGAAAGGTTTTCTGTGGGATGAGATATTTTATTATGTGTTTGGTGTATGTGTATCTGTGTGGCGTATGTACACAGGAATGTGTGGGTACATGCCATGGCGACCAGAGGAGGATGTTATTTTATTATTTTATTTTATTATGTGTGTGGTGTACGTATCTGTGTGTGGTGTATGTATCTGTGTGTGGTGTATGTATCTGTGTGTGGTGTATGTATCTGTGTGTGGTGTATGTATCTGTGTGTGGTGTATGTATCTGTGTGGCGCATGGGCACAGGAATGTGTGGGTCATGCCATGGCGACCAGAGAAGGATGTTGATTGTCCCTTTCTATCACCTTCTGCCTTATTTCATTGAGATGGTCTCTGCTACTGAACATGAAGCTCAACACTGTTTCTCTGAAGTGGTGGCCCGTATGCCCCAGCAACTTTTCTTTCTGCCCTACATAGTGCTGGCCACGATTGATGTTTTATTTTGGATGTTGGGGATTTAAACTCTGGTCCTCTTGCTTTACTGCGTGTANTCTTGCCCACTGAGCCATTTCCCTATCCCTGGAAGGTCTGTTTTATCTTTTATTTTCTCACTTAGAGACGAGATCATCAGGGAGAATTAGGATCCTTTAGTCCTGTTGACAGTAGGTATCTTATATGGTAGTGGAGTTGGCCGTCTTACTTCCACNAGAAGTAAGTACAGCACTTAAGTACAGCACAAACAATGAGGAGGACAGAGCAGTGAGGAGGTCAAGGAGCCCATTAACTTTCCTCGGAGCTATCCTGTCTGGGAGCTTCTGACTTGTTGTTTATGGCAATGAAGTCAGGGTTCTGTTACTAGTGGTGAGAGCATCCCAGCCAACATAACACTTTCTAAGGTGAGTTGTATCTCTTTTATAGCNGATATGCTTTTCTCACCATGTAAGGAGTCTCAGATCCTGAGAAAGGCACCTTCTGATTAGTAACAAGTATAATAATAATCTGTGCTTGTTTAGACTTCATCCTCTGTCAAATACTTTTACACTGATCCTTTATGACAACTGAAGGAATCAGGCAAGGGGGAGATTATTATTCTTGTTTTAAGATCAGGAAACCAACACAAGGAGGTAAAATAATAACTCATCTGACATGCCCAGTGGTGTATTGATACTAAAGCTAGGCAAAGAGAAATATTTTATAAGTTAGGGACAGTAAAAAAGATGAATAAACCTGGACTTTAGACACTGCCAGAAGCAGGTTTAAATTTCACTCAACCTCTTTTAACTCTGGAGTCTTAGACAAGTTCTGTAAATCTCTCTGAACTTTGGTATCCTCTCCTAAAAGATGACAATGATAAAATTCATCTCACCAGGACATTTCAAGAATTAGATGAACCAATGTGTTTGAAGCACAGAGCCCAGTGGTTGGCGTATAGTGGACTTCCCTCTCCTACACATTGATCAACATTAGGCAGACATTGTGGTAACTCTGTCCTTNGCAAGAATTGTTTAAATTAATTTTTTAGGTTAAGCATGCATAGTAATAGATTTTATCACTCATCTTTTTAAAGACGAAATGGGCAACACTGAGTGCCATTCAAAGCAAAAGACTTAATACAAGCCATTATATCTAGAAACCATTTAAAACATAAGGAAAATAAAATAAGACAGAGGCTGACCATTCAAAGTGTTTCTGGCTGGTGGGCAAGGGCGGGTGATGGAAAACAGGATCCTATTTAATAGAGAAAAGCCGGGCTAATTTATGTGGGAATGAAAATAAGGGCAGAAAAACAGGCCAGGAAGAAACTGGCAATGTCCAAATATGGAAGAAGAGCTGGGGGCTGGGAGGCATACAAGTTAAACAGGAGTCAGCTGCACTGTGTTCTTATTAAGAAAAAGGCAGTAGCAGCCTTGGAATTCACAAAAAAAGTACCTGGCATGTGGGAGCTGAAAGTTGATTCTTCTGCCGTAAGCAGCACGCAGAAGGCCTCTGAGAGCAATATGTGTGTGTGTGTGTGTGTGTGTGTGTGTGTGTGTGTGCTGTCTCTTATACACATCTAGATGTGTATAAGAGACAGGACTAACTGAGAAGGGGTTTGAAGAAAATATGGAGATGAGGAATCAAAATGATTAGGCTAGGCAGGCAAGACTGAAGGAATGGGTGCAGTTTCTCCTGGAGGTACAAGGGTGAGCAGTGAGCTTAGCACAGAAGACGCACGAAGGTATTGTCAGGAACTGCCGTCTTTTTGTTTGTATCTTTCTTTCCGACACACCATGTATCAGGTGCTGAGGTAGCCACTGGCCAATGAGACTTAGGATGTAAGTTTTAGATGCCTTCTAGATATTGAGGTGGAACACGCTGCAAAAAAATTTAACTTGGGAATATAAATCCTCGAATTTTCTTTAAACTATCTCTAAGGTGTTTGTATTAGTTACTTTTATGTAACTGTGAGCAAAATGCCCAAGAAAAGGAAAGAAAGGATGACCTTCACAGTTTCAGAGAATTTCAGTCCATCATGATAGTGAGGAAGGTTTGACAGGGCATCTCTGTCTATGATAGTGAAAACATGGTGGGAAGAGTGTGTGGCAGAGACTCCTTACACCATATGGACTAGGGAGCAGACAGTGGCTAGAACTAGGAGACTGGCTGTGACATTCAAATTCCTGCCTCAGTGACCTACATATGTCATTTAGGACTGACTTCCTAAAGGTTTTGCAGCTTCCCAAAGCAGGGCCACTAGTTGGGGAACAATTTAAAAATGGACCCTTGGGAAGATGTCAGAGTCCAGCTATGCTAGTCGACCACTGCCCCTCTCCCACAGGCTCATGGCAATCTCATAATGCAAAAGTCATGCAGCCCAACAGCAAAAGTTCCTATCGTCTTAGCACTCTCTGTATTGCTCAAAAGTCCAAAGGCTAGAAGATAGCTCAGTGCTTTAGAGTATTTGTTGCTCTTGCAGAGAACCTGGGTACAATTTCTAGAACCCACATGGTGCCTTATAACCATCCAAAATTCCGGTTCCAAGGGATCTGATTCCCTCTTCTGGCCTCCATGGGTACCAGGCATTCACATGGTGGACATACATGCGTGTAGGTGACACATTCATACACATAAAATAAAGTAAATATTAAAAAAATCCGAAGTTCAGAGTCTCCAGGTAATATTTGAGCGAGAAGTCCTTGTAAAAAGAAGTATACTTCTACACACAACGGCACAGAGTAAACATTCCCATTCCCAAACTGGGAACAGCAAGGAGAAACTGGATCAAAGCAAACTGAAGCCTAAGCCTGGGATCTGGGCACACGATAATGTGATGGAAGTGCTAACAGGCTTGGACGGCTCTGGTCCTACAGCTTGCTGCCTGGAGCACCACATAGCTTTTCTTTTGGACCAGCTCTACTCATTGCTGGTAGCGTTTCTCATTACATATCCTGTGTTCCTGGCACATCAAACATCTTGGAGCTCTAATACAACTGTAGGCTTCCTACAAGGTTTCACACAGATCCTACATAGGGCTTCACTTCAAGGAATCTGAGCCTGCTATAATTCTTGGTCTCCAAGACTTTCTTAAAATTCTTGATGGAAACCTCTCCACTCCTGTAACTCTTGAGTTCTATACCCCTGCAGCATCAACACCACATAAAAGGCACAAGGTTCTGCTGCTACCAGGAGAGTCAGCCAGACTGGATCATGGTTGAAGTGGCCTCTGAATGCTTTGGCAGCTGAACTTAGAAAAACACTTCTGTGGGCAGCAGCCACTTTGGGTAGGGCACCTATGGCTCTGTTTTCAAATAAAAATCTTTCAAATGTGTTTTCAGTTTTATCCTCTGTATCTTTGGATAGAGTGGGGAGGGGTCCTTCCAAAACACCTTTCCTGTTATTCTAGTGCAAAGGCCCTCCCTTCCCCTTAGGAATGTTAATCTCCTTAACACAAGTGACTTCTTTGTCTTTGCTTGTTTTATATGAAACTTTAAATATGTACACATTCTTTTTCTGGTCAAACTATATTCTTTTANTACATCTTTCTACTTCATATTTTGCTTTTGCGTTTCACACTAAACCTGGCTAAAAGTAGTCAGCAATAACCATGCTACTACCTGACTGTTACACTATTTTGAAGTTTCCTCCATTAAAGAAATTAGTCCATTGCTTCACAATTAAGCCTTACTCAAATTTTCAGGACATAAGTAATTTTAGTTCATATCAACATCAAGGATACACAAATGGCCTCTATTCCATTTTCCAATAGAGCCCTTATGCCCAGCAGAAGTCTCAGAAGCAGTCTTTACTGCCCACTCTTTTATTGCTATCCTGGTCACTAAAATTTCCATGAGAGTCAAACTTTAAACAATGCTAAGGTCATTCTAAAACTCCTATGGCCAGCATTTCCAAACCCCTCTTTTGAACCAGTTTCAAAGGCAATAGTCAGGGTTAATCACAGAACAAACCCATTCCNGGAACCAATTTTCCACATTAGTTGTTTATGTGTCACTGTGACCAAATCATCAGGCAGAAATGACTAAAAGAAAAAAAAAACAACACTAATTTTAGCTTACGGTTTTGGAGGATTCTGGTCTATTATAATGGGGAAGCATGCGTGGCCTCTCTGTGGTGTGGGATCTTGAGGTGGAATTCATGCTAGTAAGAGTGTATGGTGGAAGCTCCTCACGTCACAGCAGACACAGACCAGGAAGCCTCAAGTGATTCAATCTGGAGGGCCAGACTGTAACCTTCAAAGCTCTAGTCTATCAGGCCCCACCTCAGTGTTCTGTAATTTCCCCAAACAGTGCTGGTATTTGGAGAACAAATACTCAAAACAGGATCCCCTGGAGGAAAATTCAGAATCAAACTGTCAGAATATTGCAGGAAGAGTATACATTTTATTTTATGCTCTTGTAGGTAAACCCTGGAAGAAATTAGGTCAAATAAAAAGAAATCAACATTTAAAAGAGTACANGTAGGCAATTGGGCAGTTGTCGCTTCTCTGGCTATTGTTAGGTCTATAAATTTGGGCAAGCTGATTAGTAGCTGTGAGCCTCAATCTCCTCCTCTGTAAGGTGGCAGTAATCATGAAACACCTCACGGGGTTGTGAGGTTAAATGCAACAATCCCTATTGGTGTCCACATGGTGCTGAGAATCTGTTTGTGATGGTTAAATCTTATGGTTAACTCGGCTAGATCTAGAATCACCTGGGAGATCTGAGGAGGTACACGGGGACCAGATAGACACGGGTCTGTGTGTTTCTGTGAGGGCTTTTTGATAAAGGATTGACTGAAAGGAAGGTTGACTCCAGATGTAGGGGGCAGCATGCTGTGGGCTGGCAGCTCACATGGAGTAAAAGGAAGAGAAGGAAAGAGTCAGCCGAATGTCACTCTCGTCCACCTTCTGCTTCCAGGTCAGCTCTGAAGAGAGATCATCCTCCACTACATGGCCCTGCCTCAAACACATGGAGTTAAGCAACACTGGACTGAACGTCTTAAAAATGCGCACACAAACTTCCTTTCTTTAAGTTGTTTCAGTCATGAATTAAGTCACAGTGGCGTGATAAGTAACAAATACACCAATATTTTTGAATAGGTGGAGTATGAATTTGTCCATTTTGGGAGATATCTTAGAAATCTTAATTTTAGATTCATCTTAGTCTGTTCATTCATTAAAATTTTCCATTCCTGTCCCCTGTAGCTGGCTTTCTCTACTGCCCTGCCTCACCCAACTCTTCTTCCATGTTCACTTCTATTTTCCTATTTATGAAGTAGAAAAATGCATAACCAATACTCTGAGGTAGGCATCTCCCTCTTCCCTGTCCTGCTGTTTCCTGGAGGAACTTCAACTACAGGAAACAGGCCAGGACTCAGTTGGAATCCCTAAAGTTTGGGTGTCATATGGATCTGGTGCTTGGGGCTTCTTCAGGCTAAACGTAGGCTGCAGAAGAGGGACAGGACAGTTAAAGAGATGAGACATGAGAGCCTGATCCGCTCTCCTGAGACCTGNTAGACCTTCTTGAAGTTTTTCTGTAGTAACCTGTCTTCAGATATGAGTTGCTTTTTTCTTTGCAATCAAATGTTTTCTGACCTGGTGACATGAGAAACCTGCCTGGAAATGTCAGTGAGGACGGTAATGAGTATGACAAGGGTGGGGGATGGGAGGGTCTTCATGAATCTGCCTGAGAATTGGAATTAGAACAAGAATTCACTTCTTGGTAACTCGTCTATCCTTTGGCAAATCCCTCCANGGAGGCTGCATCTCTCTGCGCTGCCTTGTCCCAGCATTTGGTGAAGCACATGTGCACCTGGTGAGTTTGTTCTCCACAGACTCTTTGCCTGCTTCTTCTTGTCCTTTAAAGCCATTGCTTGTTCTTTTATAATTTTCCTCTCTGACCAAAGCCTTTTTTTTGCCCAGCAGCCATCTTTTAATTGAATCCTGGCTCTTTCAGTCTTAAACTTTTTGAGTTAACAACTGTACATTACATCTGTGGTGGTTTCAAAGAAAATGGCCCCTGAAATGAATGGCAACTCTTTGGGAGGTGTGGCCTTGTTGGAGTGGGTGTGGTCTTGTTGGAGAAAGTGCAACACTGTGGAGGTGGGCTTTGAGGTCTCATATATGCTCAAGCCACACCTGGTGATACAGACTACTTCCAGTTGCCTGCTGATCAAGATGTAGGGTTCTCAGCTCCAGTACCATGTCTGCCTGCGTGGCACCACGTCCTACCGTGATGATAATGGACTAAACCTTTGAAATTTCGCCACCACAATTAAATATTCTCCTTTATAAGAGTTGCTGTGGTCATGGTGTCTCTTCACAGCAATAGAAACCTTAAGACAACGACTTTGTTAGAGATTTGGTTCTGAAATCAGCACGAGGCAAAGATTGAAAACGCTCAGTGTTCATACTGGAGTCTCCTTATATCATCCTGAAGGGGATAGCGGTGTATAAGGGTTTTGTGCAGAAACCTGAACAGTAATATGTGCATCTCTATGTTTAATCATACATGCAGTATTGTAGAGTAACAGATAGTTTTAAACAAAGTTAATTTTCTGCTTCTTCTTTGCCTACTGTCTCTGTTTTGCTGAGCACACGCCACACTGACTTATTGTGTGTCCTGATCTCGGGGGTCCCAAGCTGGGGTAAGGTGGCTGTCATCTCTCATCTGTGTGTGGAAGGTCCCACTATACCCTCTTCTCTTTGCACTCTTCCCTCAAAGACACTTCCACAGCCCTACAGGCAAAGAAACTCATCTAAGACCTAATCAGGGAATGGAAAGGAAAACTCAAGAGTGAGGAAAGATGCTAAAAACACCAATTATCCNCCAGGGTGCTTCTTCCTACCTCCCCTGGCAAGGACAGATGGTGAGGAGAGGCTGAGTTAGGCAGTGCAGTGAGGACCTCAGCAGCCTGGAGCGGCTCACCTGCAGCCTGGAGCATGGGTGTTAAAACGAGACAGCTGGAGCCGCTGGTTTTCACCATGCATGGCTGGGTTTTGTATTGGAAACTGACACTCCCTCTGAAAACTTCAGATCGACCTTGGAAGATAAGTAATGACATCCCCAGGAATGAGAATGCCCTTGTGCCCACAGAGAGCAGAATGACTGACTGGGTGTGCCTGCAAGTTTTGAATTCAGCNTGACTGACATTTTAAATAAAAATCACCTAGGCTGGTTTACCATATGTCTGAAGAAATACTGTAAGAATGAAGTGCGGATCTTTGCTATTCACTTCGGAGCAAATGCATCTGCTTTCTCGTCTCTGAGATATTTATTTCTCCTTATTTTAAGTGTGCCCATTGCCATCCTTCCAGATGCACAAGCAAAAAATGGAAAATAACTTCTCCATTATTTGAACATGAAGCAAATAAAAATGTTTTAGAAAAGAAGAACAGAAAAATTCAGAGAAAATGGGTGAAATACAGATATCCCAGGTGTTGGAGCCCTGCTTCAGGGGACTGGAGATACCATCTTAGCCTTAGTCTATGCCGTGCCCTTTGTATGCTGAGGTCCCAACATGGAGACTGAGAGCAAGCNGGATAATTCTGGCTGGGTTGTCTCCTCTTGACATAGGATAATGAGAGAAGGTAGAAAACCAACGCAGAACAATGAAGAAACGTAGAAGCTGCTCAGGAAAGCCGGGCCTGCCCAGCTTCTGGGAGCCAGGAAGTGAGGCCAGGAAGTATTCCTCCTGGGCCAGAGGTGCAGCAAGGCCTCCTCTACTCTGTCGAAGCCACCTGATCAGAAGGCTCAGACTTACCACTTTGTTGCATCCTCAGGAGGGGGTGGTGGTGGGCGGGATATGGAGCCTGCTGGGCCACAGCAAGCCTTCAGCTGCTCCTGGGCCACAGCAAGCCTTCAGCTGCTCTGGTCTCTAGCAGCTTTGTAACACCCTGGCTTCCTGTGTAGACTGATGGTATCCGTGGAGGGATCAGGACCTCAGTGTTCCTGGAGGCCGTGGACTCTCTGTAGCAAGGAAGCGGGCACCTTCACATTGCCAATGTCACATAATAGACTTATCCAACATCCAAGTAAACCTGGAGTTGGACCTAGTGCCACCCAGACTTGTCAGCCAGTCTACTTTGGGAAGAAAGGAAACCATAATTCAATAGATAATACTGAGGCTGTCTCTGACTCCACTAGGTACTGCGGGCCCTTAGGCCAGTATCTGTGCCTTCCTCAGACTGCACGGGGCATTCAAACACAAAGTCACCTTGCCATGGACTCTTCCAACAAGCAGACTCCTTTTCCTGCTACTATGGAAATCCTTGAATTCCAGATGAAAAGACCTNAAAAAAAGTTTAGTCCTCTTTTCAGGATGTCACTAGTAGGCCTAAGGACTTGATGACTAGCAGTCTATCAGGTTGGCCTGTATCCAGTGGTGATACTGGTGGCAGAGGGTGGTAATAGCCCAAGAGTCTTGAGTCCTGGGTCTGGGAGCTGGTGTTATCCTTTCATCTCCCCACAGTGCCTGATCTCCTCTATTTGGAGGTCACTATCAGATTGGATTAAGGCTCACCCTAACAGTCTTATTCCAAGGTTTGTCTCTGAACATAGTCCTATATTGGGATTATATCACTAGCAATCCACGGAGTCTATTTAATGAGCAAAGGAATTTATGTGGGGCTTAACTCACAAGACAGAATAAAGGAATTTGTCGCAGGATCTTGGAAGGATGAGGCATGGTCCAATGCTGTTCTCTGGTGAGCTCTGTCCTGGTCCATACCAGCACCCCAAACCACAAGGTAGCAAAGAGACAGTGCATCCGTGCATCCCAGGTCTTAAGGGTCGCCCAGTGGCCACACCCTGTACTTCAAGGTCGTAGACAGGTGTAACAGTTACCTGCTACCTCACTAGGGGCAGTGCTTCAGGGCATGGCTCAAACAGCCACCCACTACAGTCCTGTCCTGAGTTTCTGGGAGTTAAGGCATCAACATCTGAGTTCTGGGTAACATAATTTAGCAATAGTAGCCTACTTACACTTCACCCATTT
>LZPO01076249.1:43831-57329 GCA_001675575.1 Neotoma lepida
GAATTTTAGGAGCAGAATAGAATATTAGACACCCCAACCCCCCCATGACCATGGATTTTATGTCCCCTAACAGCTGGCTGAGCAATAAGGGATGGGCAGGTATGGGAAGGTCTGGTTGATCCTTGCCCTGTGACGTAGCACAGATGTGCTGGCGTGCTGCGTATCTCTTCTGCTTTTTGGCTCCTGGCCTGGCCATTGGCCTCAGCTGTGACAGTCTCTCATATAGCCAGAGCAGATAAGGAGCTGACCTGGTAGAGTTTCAATCCTAGCCTTACCCCTACTGGCTGTATACACTCTCCTCATCTGTATAATACAGATAGTAACAGTACCCTTCTTATGCAGGAATAATGCGGCCAATATTTGCCAAGTGTTCGGGGTGGTACCCAGTGCACAGTAAGCCTTGTGTAAGTTTGCCAAATCAACAAAGGATTCATTGGTAGAGAAAGTTAGGATTGCTATGGGGGAGGCCTGTTGGTCTGAGACCCCTAGAGTCTTCAGCAGCTCTGACCTGGAATGTCTTTGGTGACATGGGCAATGAGCTTAGTTCTATGGGTTCATTTCTTCCTGGGTACTTGGAGTGAAGTGGAGAAGGGGACATAAAGGCAGAAAGGGTTGCAGCCTACAGGAGTGACTATTCCCTGACTCAGCTGGTTATCACTGTTTGGGGAGGGGTGTTGAGTATCAAGGAAGACATCTCAGGCTGACCTGCTTTGAAAGCATCGCTTGACTTATTCCATTGTGTGACATTGGATTTGTGGTGTCCCCTTTGATCTTCGATGCTTCTTTCCTCACACTCAGTGCCTCTTTCCTTTCCCATTCACTTTAGAGCTTGTCTCATGACTTTCTCCCTCTGCTCACACTTAAATTCCGTCCCCTATTTTTGGTGTCAAAAAGGAAGTCATCACTCACACAGTGTCTAGTGTTACGATGGGAGAAGTTGGCTGGCACCTCCCTCGGTCATCCACACAAGAGAACATCCCTGAGCCTGGCCATCTCAGAGAAGATGAGACTCCAGATGNTGGCACAGGGTGCCACAGTGACTCACAGCAGTAGTGCTCTGAGAGAATGGAACTTAACGTAAGAGTTGACTTCCCAAAGTACAATGCCAAATCAAATTGACATGTCTCCTGTAGATCATCTCCATTCCTTGTAGGCAAATTAATGAAAAGTCAAGCTATCGAACCACAGCTGGGAGAGCCAGCTGTATCTTACAGTAAGTCACACTAGCCCTTGATAGACTGAGCCATGCATCTTGACATCTGGGGTTCATCTGCCACTGGTCTACAGCAGGACACAAAAGACAGAGGGAATGAACCAGATGGGTCAGGGCACAAAGGGACCCTCAGACTCTCAGAGCTTGCCTGGAAGGATAACATTAACACAGAAGTGCTGACACAGCAGAATGGCCATGGCAAATACCGAAATCATTTTTATTTTTAAAAATTTATTTGTTTATTACTACTGTGTGTGTAAGTGTATGATATTTGTGTAAATACAGGTATACACGTCATGGTGTGTGTGTGTGTGGAGGTCAGAGGACAATGTTCAGAGGTCAGCTGTCTCCTATCATGTGAGTCCCAGGGAGTGAACTCAGGTCATCAGATTTGGTGGCCAACACCTTTACCCACTGAGCCACCTTATGTTAGCCCTAAAATAATTTTTCTTAGTGATCACCTCATTTTCTGTCCTTTTCCGAATTTCCCTAGCTCCTGTGTGAAGTTATTGGTTTGAATTTCAAAGGTCACATGACATGAGGTGGCCTGATGATTTGTGAGGCAGAAGTCACCTGCTTCTCTATTATCTCTGAAGCGTAAAGGATAGTTTTTTTTTAACTTGACAAAATATTTTTACCAAGATAATGGTGTCAAGCAACAATGTCAAAACGTCATGCCCCAACTTTGCTGATTCTAGGGTCTCAGATGGTGCTTGTCACTGTGGTTATTGTGTAAACTCAAAATTAAAATACAACCACACCATGGAAGAAAAGCCAATAAAATGGCAGATTTCTCTGACATTGTGCACACACGGCCTCCCCCTCTTCTTTCTTCCTTTACTCCTTCCTTCTTTCCATGCCCAGCCTTTACACTCTCACAACCTAAACTACATAAACAAAATATTGAGGTTGGCCTATGCTGAGTGCATTTTAAATAATGATAACTTGGGTTTAGCACTGAGAAGCTAAGGTTTTGCTTTTCCAGACTAGACCCAAAGGAGAGCTTTGTCTTCTGANACTCCACGNGTGCCTTGTGTGAGCTTCTATTTCATGGGGAACAAGGTGAGATGGACTGCCAAAGGGTGCAGGGCATATCTGAATACAAAAGTTACCCTTTCCAGGACATGTTTTGACTGGAGCTTAATTCACTCTGGAGGAATTTAAAATAGCCTCTTTACCTACAACATGTATTTGACAACATTTTGGATTTTACGTGAACCTGTGTAACAGAGATACAACTGACTCTGGCAGCACACTAATGTCACCGGAAGCACGTTTTATTTATAGAAATCACCATCTCCCCAGTTCCCAGTCAGAAGCCCATACACAGTAATTAAGCCATTATAAAAACACAATAGGATATAACATAATAGAACCATCCTGCTGTCAAGGCACACGGAGTGGGGGAATCAGGGGGGCACAAAAGAACACAATCAATCCAATTTAGTCCTGCTGTGGAAATGTCACAAACCAGTACCCTCCAAAGGGTAAGTAGGAGAAAAAGTAATTTCCACAGACAACTGGGCATTGAGTCTTAATTTTCAGAAAATGGAAGTCCAACCAGCAAGCTGGCCAAGCAATCCACCACCATTAGTCAATTATCAAGGAGCAGTGGACACAAGGTGCCGTCCGTGCTCAAGGGGATCGCAGTCATATTGAGAAACAGGCTAAGAACAAAAATACCCTACAGCAACAGCCCAAGAGATGCCACAAGGAGGTCGGATTAAGCAAATGACAAAGAAAGCGCATTCTGTAAAAGCAAAGGGAAGAGGCTGTGCCATTCCAGACATGCGGCAGAAGTCTGTGTGAGGAGACGAGCAGGAAGTTCTCTATAGGAAGGGAAAGGCAAAGAATGAAATATTGGGAAGCCAAACATTGAAGACAGCACGTGCAAATATTTGGAGAAGTAGTTCCTAAAATAAAACAACAGATAGTTAAATTATGAGTACATTGTTTTCCTTTTAAGAATAAGGCTCTGACTGTGTGTAAGGAAAAATGAAGGGATGGTAGGATGTCTCTGTGGGTAAGGTCACTTGTTGCCAAGGCTGACAACCTGAGTTTAATCCAATTTGAAGTCTACGTGGTGGAAGGATAGATCTAACTACTGCGACCTCCACACATATGCTATGACATGAGTGTTCCTTCACACACACATACACACACATAAGTAAATGTAACAAACTATTTTCAATAAAGATGTATAAAGTGTTTATAATATGATACAATTTAAAAAATTCACATACAGCAGAGAAAAAAGACTGGGAAGAAATATATCAAATTTTATACATTAAAATAGTCATATATTTTAATATAGTATGTATATACACACATACATGTACATACATCTTGCAGATTGAAACTTTCCCTAAGTCTGACTTACAGTAGTTTTTTAAGTGAGTATTGAGAATGTGGTAATTTTATTTTTTTCTTTTGACATTTTCTGTTTTCTAATTCTAAAGTAAATAATAAGATATGAACAATGAAGCAACAAATAAAATGCATACATGAAAACTTAAAAAACACTTTTTTATGGCACCCATATGTAAATTTTGTATAGTATCATTTTTCATCTATAGATTACTGGGCAGAATATGTTAAGATTTCTTCTGTGTTGTCTGCGCAAACTCAGTTGTGTTCCTGAAAACCCATATACTGAAGTCCAATCCACCAATGTGGTTGAGTTTTTATTCTCTCACAAGTTAACTAAGGCTAAATAAGGTCATAAGGGTGGGACCCTAATCTAGTGATGCCCTAGGAACAGAAGAGGCCCTAGAGATGAGCACGGCAGGGCATGGCCCAGAGGGACACAGAAGGCAACAGTTTGCAAACTAAGGAAAAACTAAACCTGACAACATTTTGATTTGGAACTTCTAGCCTCTGGAACTTTGAGAAAATGTTTCTTTTGTTNAAGCAGCTCAGTTTCTGGTATTTTGTTATAGTGGTGCTAGCAGACGCTGTGTTTGCCCATAAACTTTTATCAAAAAATTAAGCTAAAATAGTTCATGGTGTTTGTGTACTACAATGAATTGTCCATTCTACTGATGTCTCTTATTTTTGTCATTTCCTCTGATGAGCATCACGAGAGTATCAGCCAAGGAAGACCNTGGGCCGTCACCCAAGAAGCGGTAGACTGTGCAAGAGAGACCGAGGATGACCTCTGTGTTAATCATATGGTTTTTCTCTTTCTTTTTAATTTTTTTTGGTATGTTAGGCTGTTTTGTTCGTTTGTTTGTTTTTTGTGGCTATGATAAATGCTTGAGAGAAGATTTATTTTGGCTTGTGGTTTCAAAAACTTCAGTCTATAGTAGATGGCTCCATTGTTTCTGAGGCTGTGGTGAAGCAGTTCACTATGGCGGAGGACATGGTGGGGCAGAGGTACTCACTCCATAACAGCCAGAAAGTAAAAAGAGCAAGGTGCCTGAGTGAGACATACCCTACACACACACACNCTCCAGCCCCTTCAAAACACCACTCCCTGGTCTTCCATCCTTAACTCATTTCTCGTATTAACACATTTCTCCTTGAGAGACTTGGTACCGAGGCAAAAATGATTTTATGAGATAACCTGGATAACATAGGCAATGGCAAAACCTAAAGGAAACAGAATACACAACTAGGAGGAACTAACAGAAGATGAAGACTGTCTCTTATACACATCTAGATGTGTATAAGAGACAGCACACACACACACACACACACACACACACAGTGATTATCTGTGTCTGCTCTCTACGTCTAGTATTCTTTTCAGTAGGAGCTCATCAATGGATTAGTCCATTGGTGAAGTGCCTTCATCATCCAATCACCTTTCAGTGATTGGGTCCATCTGTTGGGGGGACCAAACATTCAGCACATGAGCATTTCTGGAAACTTCCCTATACAAACCATCAGCCTATCCCCTGTCCAGTGCCGATGAGTATTGCTGGTCCCTAAAAGGACGATGCAGGCAGAACATCCTGTGTGCTTCTGAGGGTCTGACCACGTCTTCCTTCAGTGTGATGACTTGCTCCCCAGCTTCTCAGCCTGTGGATGGCTAGCAGCCCTTTACTGCCTGCCTTTCCTGGAAACTGTCCCCTCTGAGGACAACTTTCCCACCCAAGAGCACTGCCTACTTGTAGGAAGCTACACACCATGACAGAATAGTGGACACTGATAAAATTTTACCTCCTGGTCTACTGGTCATTTCTGGAAGGCCAGCTCAACTTCAGAGCCTTCTGTGAAATGAGCTGAGGCCTTTGCTGAATCTAGTTTTTACCCTCAGGCTAATTCTTCCTTCCTTCTCTGAGTTTGTGCCCTAGTAAATCTCTTGTTTGCTAGTCTACATTTCCCAGTGTTTCTAGAGACTCAACCTGCAAAATATCTCGATTTACTCATACAGCCTCTTCTTGTCAAAGAAATCATATTGCTTATTTATGCCATCTGAAGTTTACCTGTCACCAAAGCTTACACTTGACATTTTGTGATGCCCCACAAGTTAGCTCAAGAGTTACTGTCAAAGCAGGGCTTGGTGGCACACATTACCGTCTCATCACTTGGGAGGATAGGCGTTCAAGGACATCCTTGGCTATATAGTGAGTATGAAGGTAGCCTGAGCTACACGAAACACTACCTCACAAAACCAAGAAAACAAACAAAAGCACCCAAACACACACTAAGACTTAAGGCTGAAAGGGAAATTTTATTTATCCCTGATAATTTTCCTACTGAAACTGCCTTTATTTGCCCTTCTCACTGGGCTGCTCTGTCCTTAGCTAGCTACATGTGTTTGAAACAGGAGCATAGGCATGCTTCATGTGGCCCTGAGCAATGTCTTTATATCAGTACTTTATAGTATAGAATGTCAACTCTGGAAAGCCCCTTATAAATAATACATTTTAAGAATGACTGTGTTGTAACTTGGTTAGATTAGCGTTAGCTATCGGAGANATTTCATGACCAGAACTGATTAATAGGAGTGCAGGGGTTACCACATGAAGGTGTGGGGTGGGGACTGGTAGCTGCCACCTCAACATCCTTGATAGTTCTATTCCCTCCCTTTACAAAATGGACCAGGCTGAAGGCAGGATTTGTCCAAGGTTGTATGGCAATTAGAGTTCCAACTGGAACCAGTAAGTCCCACTGAACAACCTAGTCTCTGTCATGGCATGCCCTGTGTTTAGTTTCACTTTCTAAACCATGTCTGTTCCATCGCTGGTCTACTGGAACTCATAGGTCTGGAGTCACATTCAAGTCCCCTCCTTCCTCAACTTCCATTGCTGTATATGAGCATGATTCCTGGGGCCAAATCTGTAAAATTAGCTTCTATTTTCTCCATGTCTAGCTCACACAATGTCCTTCCACAGATGACAATGCTTCCCCCATGAGTAAAAAGTTTACGTATTTATTTCTGTTCATGCACAACTGTGCCACTTACACAGGAGTTGCCATTACACAGCAACAGGGACTTTGTAGGTAGAATCAGGATTGTAGATTTTAAGACGAGGCTATTACTCTGGGCGTTCTAAGTGAGCTCAGCATAGGCACACAGGACCTTGAAAAGGTAAGATGAGGAAGCAGAAAGTTCAGGGAAATACAGTGACAGAGAAGAAGTAGTTTGAATCGTGTGAAAAGCTTGGCCCATCATGGTGGCTTAGGAGAAGAGGAAAGAATATGGGTGTCTTTAGAAGCTGGCCTACAGACGAAAGCCAACAAGGAAACAGGAAGCCCCGTCCCATAAGAACAAGTGTGAAATCTGTCAGCAAACTGAAAAACCAGGTCCTCCCCTGGAGTTCACAGAAAGAAACAACCTCCCAACACCTGGATTTTGGTCTGGTGAAATTTTCATTGGCTTCTGACTTTCAGAAACACACGATTGAGATGTGTATCCTGTTTCAAGCCATTGTACACTTGACGACTTGCAGTAGAANATGGACCCACTAGCCAACAGGGTTCTTCTCCAGCTGCCTACCCTCTTCTGTCACAGAAGCCAATGAGTCCATTCTTTCACTCAAATGCATGTTAGCTGATCTGTTGATAATAAACTAGCCATGCTTACTCCAGCCCCTTCAAAACACCACTCCCTGGTCTTCCATCCTTAACTCATTTCTCGTATTAACACATTTCTCCTTGAGAGACTTGGTACCNAGGCAAAANTGATTTTATGAGATAACCTGGATAACATAGGCAATGGCAAAACCTAAAGGAAACAGAATACACAACTAGGAGGAACTAACAGAAGATGAAGATGGGTAACTATTTGGGGTATGGGAGAAGAATACTAGGAAAGGTGTGGTATTGGGTGGATGAGTGGGCATGATGGAACCATGCCAACCCTGGCACTGAGAGAAAAGCACATGCATGTGCTTGGGGGTGGTGTGGAAGAATGACAGAGTAGAGAGAATCCTTAACTCTTCTTAGGAACTCATCTAAGACCTTACAGAACTTTCACTCAGCCTTGATTACTATGCTTGATACTNTGTCACAGTGACAATTCTCATAACAGGTAGATTAGCAGTGGACCCATCTCAGAGCAGGACACTTGTTATTGACTGGGTTCCACGGATTGCCAGCTTTGAGGAGCTCTACCAGTTAACTTAACCAGCCCAAAACAAGACTGCAGAACACTCAGGTAGACAATGCTGGCCCGGGCAAGGACAAGGACAATGTTCCCACAGCCTTCTTAAACATCACAAGGTAGGAAGAGGAATGCCGCAGGACAGCCACCCTGAACAATCTCCTTGTGTAGTTGCTTATTGTTAGAGTTTGGTATTCTGCCAAGCAGTCATATTTCTTCCTTGTCAGCAGTTTAGTCCAGGACAATAGGGAAAACAGTTCTTTTAGCCTCTTCTAAAGTTTGGCACGGAGAAGAATAGCTTTTGAAGTTGAACTTGAATGGTCTCCTTACCTTATTTGCCCTGACCCTGAGTTGCACTGGGCTAGCTAGCAAGGAATCTAGAACAAGGGCATGGAAACTCTGTGTTTACAAGATGAGAGCAGAGCTTCCACACTCTCTGAGTCACAGCCTGCAGTGGTGATTTAGGAGGGGTGTAGGAGGGAAGCACTTTGTCAACTGGAGGACCACCTTCTCCAGTTGGGAATTTTAACCAAACTTGCAAGCCCGAGTCTCAGCCTTGAGAGTTTATTTTCTCTTGGAAAATGTCTGGATCTTTTTTTTTTCCTCCTGTAAGAAGGGAAGAAAAAGCTAAGCGTGGAGATGACAGGTTTACTTGGAGATGAATTCACTGTTGGAATTTTTTTTCTGAGTTTAGTGCCAAAAAATTCTGCAATTTGCTGAATAAATTTTCCTGAAATTTGACAGGGCTAGATAATTGAGAGCAAACTGCTTGGGTTGTTTGGCTGTGGTGGCANTGCCCTTATGGGAACATGGGTCTCTCCCTTCCCAGTCAGAGCTCCTGGGCAAGTCGATTATTCTGAGCACAACTGTTCAAATCTCTCATTCCCAGTGTTGCTGAGGTGCCTTCTCTTCTGGGCACCCATGGGGTTTCCTTCTATTTGTTGGTAAGATGGACAAGGATTTATTTTTATGCTGTCTCTCAATGCTTGCCTGTGATTCTCAGGAAAACCTATACAGAATTCAANTCTTAAGTCTTTAGTCTCCAAGAGGAGAGGAGTGCATAGTTAGCAAAAACAACCAATACCATGTCTGTGTCACAGTGGGCTTTGCATCTTAGAATGAGCTCTCTGGAGGCTGGAGACATGTCTCAGTGGTTAAGGGTGCTTACTGCTCTTGCAGAGAACCCTGTTCCTGTACTCAGCACCCATCTGGAGTTTACAACTGCCTGTAACCCATTTCCAGAAAGTACAATGCTTTCTTCTGTCTTCCCAAGCACTTGCATGCATGTGGTACACATATACTCAGGCTCACAACATACACATAATAATAATAGTAATTTTTTTTTTTTTTTGGTTTTTCGAGACAGGGTTTCTCTGTGTAGCTTTGCGCCGTTCCTGGAACTCACTCGGTAGCACAGGCTGGCCTTGAACTCACAGAGATACGCCTGCCTCTGCCTCCCGAGTGCTGGGATTAAAGGNGTGTGCCACCACCGCCCGGCTAATAGTAATATTTTTAAAGAAGAAAAAATAAATGTGCTCTCTGGAGTTTCCCATTCCAGCCTTTGTGGGTTCTGACCCATGGCTGCTCCCTCTTTTGGATTGGTACCAGCATCTTGCAGGTGTTATCTAGAAGTGGAAAAAAAGGCCATGAAATTATATTTCATCACAGAAAATGGCTTCTCTATAAAGTCTTTACAGAACATGGCTCTCTCAATTAATATGCACAAAGTTTTCTTAACTCTACTTGTTCATTTGCATATAGGTGGGCATTAGGACTTTATACCATCATTAATTAACATTAAAAACAGTGCTTGATATCCANAGAACACCAACTCTAACTAAAGGCCCTGAGATAAATGGTAACCAGTCATGTCAGGAAAAGCATAGGGAAGGTGGAGCCCATATGTGGTGGCAAGAGTTTCTACCTGAAACTTGAGAGAACTTAAAAAGAAATTCTAAAACTGAGCTAAGAACAGCTTTCTACTTCATGTCTCCTGTGGGCTGAGATATAGAGACGCCAGGGTACAGAGTCACCGTGGCAAGCAGACTTGAGCTACCCTGTGGCAGATTCGAGGCATGTGGGCTTGAGCTAAGCAGCATGGCAGATTCCCGCCTCGGTACACAGTTGCATCTGCAAGCTGCATAGCCCACTGCATGGTGGATTTAGCTTTCACACATACAGGCAAAAAGGGTTTATGGGCCAGCTGCATGCTATCCTGATAGCAGCATGGACCCCCAGAGTTGGCAGGGTAAATGTGACTCTCCTGGGTACTCCTGCCATGTTGAAAAGCTGAGGTGGGTGGACTCAGCAGCCAAGGCTGTTGGCCCTAGCCATGCAGCTTAACAGTTTAAAATCTCTCATGATCAGAAAAAGATTATAGAGTCACAATAAGACAGATTCAGANGGAATAAACTCTATATAGTTTACAGTGTACGTAAAAATGTACGTAGGCTTGAAAGGGAGAGAAAAAGGAAGATAAACAGTTATATAAAGAAATAGATAGTTTTAAAAAATAAAGTCTTTAAAGAGACAGTAAAAGTAATATAATAAGCCACGTAAAGATGGATATTATACAGAAAATCTGGTTTGTGTTGTCTTTGGAATTTTTAACTGCAGAGAGACATTTGGTTGTAAAAGCTGCTGAGTTAAATCAATATGTATATTTTAAAGGTATCTCTATTTCAAAATTTATGTCTAAGGATACATTGCTTTGGAAAGGAGATTCTGCTTTTGTTTTCACAGGAAGCAAGAGGCTATGGATTTGTTCCAGGTTAAGATGGATCAGATTTGATCAAGCCAGACCTCCTGAACCTTAACAGATGGTACCTATCAGCAAAGGTTATAGCCGGTCTTCCTAGGACTTGATCATTAGCTTGAATTTTCTCAAGATCCTCATAAGACTACTAGCGCCTCCTATCAGCAGGAAGTAGCCTAGAAAACAATGCCCACATTCCCCAAAACTGGATTATGGATATTTGTCTTTATTTAGAGATTGATTACAAATTGTTATTGGTCATAGTCAATCTCTTTCTGAAAGAAGAAAGGGGGATATGATATAAAAATATATAATATAGATATGATAGGATAAAAGGGTAGATTATTGAACCTACTTTTAAAGACCAACTTGTTTAAAATGTTTTACATTGCTATAGATTTTCATTTGTTACAAATTTAAAGTTAATTTTGTTATACTGTATATATATTTCTACTCTCATTTAAGGTATTATGTTTATGTAACTCATTTAAATTGTAATGGATAATTAAGAAATACAGATTAATAATTAGTCTTCTATGATAATCAAACTTCTAATCATGTTATGTTTTTTAGGTATACAAAGATATATTTCAGATACATAGGTATTCTTCAAACACTTCAAAGACCTACAGAATATGGCATTTAAAATGTTTTAAAAGCTTAGACTTTCTGGACAATGAGACACATCTGTTCCTGACAGCACCAATTTACTTCAAAGAGAAAGATGGGTGTCGAAGACACTCTATATGGAGTTTATCTTCTTCTTGGCGAAAGTTAGACATTTGGGCAAGAAACTGTTCTTGCCTGGACTGCTTGAGAAAATGTTATATCGACTGGACAGGCAGGACCCATGGAAAAATGACCACTGAACTTTGCAAGGCGAGATGGTCATTCAGGTTCCTGCTTCTCAGAAAAAACTGCCAGACATTCTACAGGACACAGAGAAAAGTGGCTGAGAGACTCTAGGCCTATAGGCTGAAGAATGGATGCCCCAACATTGCAGAGGAATTTTGGATGACTGTTCAGGCAGACAGCTGTCTCTGTAATTCTAGATTTTTGGAAGTTGATTACAATGCATTTCCTGTTTACTTAGATAATATTACATCCTTCTGGGGTCTTTGATGTAGTTGAAGACTAGATAGTTATAATTTTCCTTGGTTATGATAAAAGATAAATTAGATATAAAACTTTAGGCTCACAAATATAGGATAGATGGAATATTTTCTTTAATTTTGCCAAATACAAATAGACTAGATATTGTAACTGTAATTCTTGCTAGATAACTGTTTTGTTTTACATAATTTTACTATGTTGAAGTTAAAACCTTTTTTTTAAATAGAAAGAAAAGGGGAAATGATGGGGATGTCTTTCTGTACGCTGTGAATATGTGTTGCTCTGACTGATTGATAAATAAAATGCTGATTGGCCAGTAGCCAGGCAGGAAGTATAGGCAGGATAGGCAGACAAGGAGAATTCTGGGAAGAGGAAAGCTGAGTCAAGAGATGCCAGCCATCGGCCCAAGGAACAACATGGAATGGGATGCAGGTAAAGCCACAGAACACGTGGTGACATATAGATTAATAGAAATGGGCTGAGTTTAAGTGTAAGAGATAGTCAGTAATAAGCCTNAGCTAATGGCCAAGCAGTTATAATTAATATAGCCTCTGAGTAATTATTTTATAAGTGGCTGTGGGACTGTGGGGCCTGATGGGACTCGGACAGAACATTCTCCTACAGGAAAGTGACCTCCCTTGAGATGCCAGCTTCTTCCTCTTGGTCTAACCATAACATAGCCTCTGAGTATTTAAGAGACAGTTTCTGGTATATGGCACCAAGCTTCCTTACACAGCATCTGATGATATAGACAGTTAAGGGTTCCATCCCATATTGCTGTAGGGGCAAGAACAGGATCCACACCGAGCCCATAGAAAGGGAAGGTTTTCTGATCATGGTATTGGGAGCAAGAACACCATGGGGAAGTTCCGGACCTCTGATAGCAGTCTGGCTGTGAAGAGGCAGCAGCTCCCCAGTGGATAATCTTCCCTCAGATGCTCCTGACTGAAGTGGAAATGATATCTGAGAATGGAATAAACCAGTNGGTGAATTTCTTCTTTGAACTTCTCTGGGAAGTGGCTCTGAGACTTTGAAAAACTTCAAAGACCTCAGCCCATGAAAGTAATAGATGATTTTTCCTCCTATGTTGCCAGAGTTAATGCAAGTTGCTCAGAAAGGAGTAGAAAAATTCTCCTAACACAAGACCTAGATTGTAAGAGGGTGAGTGAGACAGGAAAGCCACATGGTCTGCCCTTGAGGAAGTGCCAAGAAACCAATGAGGGTCAACTTTGGTCGTTGTCTGTGGAATCAGAGGGCAGCAGGAGGGAGGGGCCAGAGTGGGCTTTTGGGGTTTGGGGTGGAGGAGGAAAGAAAGGGATAGGATACAAGACTATTCTCATGGAAGTTGGGGAGCAAAGAAATGCCCTGAACTGCTTCATCTTTGTGCATGTCTTGAATGCTAGTCTTGAAACCACAACAGAGATAGTAAAGGCATAATACTTGGTCAGTCCTTAGTAGGTATTAGATGGGTTTGCATGGTGTTTCATGACTTAAAACCCTCACTATACATGCTGTGTGATTTGGTCAACAACTCCCCATTGCTTTTCAGAAGAGAACATAGACTCAGAAAAGTCAGCTAACTTGCTCAAGGAATGCCATTTCACTGCTACAAGAATTGGGAGGTATATCTGGGTCTACCTAACTCCAGTGTCACCCTTTGAATCATCTTTTGTCCCCTTGATCTCTTGTTTTTGTTTTGTTTGTAAGGCTCAAAGAAGAAGAACCTGATGGCCCCAGATTCTGAAAGAGTCTAGCACACTTGGGGGAATTCTTGTGTTTCTGGTTTTCAGACTCCTCAGTTTTCTGTCACAAAGTGAGCATGGGCTGCTTCCAGTTGTCAGGCTCTGGGGATGAGGCCATTCCA